>CBVK0101837149.1:513-15054 GCA_900067695.1 Picea abies
TAGATTTCTCCTTCAAAATTCAAAGGTACAACACCTTCATTTTAAGTTGTTGAGTCCACCTTGCACATTTATTAACAAGACTTAACCATATTTGGGGGAATGCTCATCCTTTCAAGGTTTGATTAATATTTTATGGATAAAGACATGATCAAAATGGTCCACATGGTACACCCTATTAAATGCACATATTCCTAGAGTGCTCCATGTGAAGGGGTCATGTTAGTTATTGGGCACATATATTGAGGAGTCACAAGGGTGTCTTGAAGAACTCCCATGTCTTGAACACCTAAAGACACATATATAGTGCACCTAAAGAAAATCATAAAACACACCAAATAACTAATCTAATTTTCAGATGTGTTAATAGGACATAATAGTGATTTGATCTTAGGGAATCCCCCCCTTGTGACATAGGAGTGCTAGCCTAAAGCAAGGATAATGACCATAGAAGTGGCACTAGGTGGTGTCGTCAAATTGTTTTAAGGTTTGTACTTGAATGATTGGATTTATCTTTTGTGAAGATATTGGAGGAAACATAATGGTGTTGTTGCCAGGGATAAATCCCCTTTCCCAAAATTTGTACATTGGCTACATTGACATGATGAGGTGTTCATGTAGATAATGGAGAATATATTGTTGATTTAGAAAAAAACACTACAATGAGAAGGACATATGGCTATGTTGTCGGATAGTCTATAAGATTTCCTAGGCATGCCAACATGGTTGAGTGCTTCATTTATACTCTATAGAATGAACAATTTTATTACAAAGAATGAACTTCCTCTTCCTATTAGTATCTCATTGAGATGAATTTTAATACAATTTACCAATATTAAGACAGGAAAATATACATATCAATCTTAACTTATTTTCTAGATGTTGGAAAATGGAACTCACAACCAGGAACATGTTACTAATATGCATAACTGTATTGTGTTTTTGAACTCACAAAACCATAACATTTGGACAAAGATTCATTTGAATTATGCAGTCACTATTGAATAAGCTAACCTTAGTTACAACACCTCGATATCATAAAAATTGCTTTCATGAGAGGGGAACATTGAAGAGAGGACGACACCAACACATTACTATTTAGAGGCTCAATTTGACATTGATCATGAGTTGCAACTCATGGGAAAAGGTCATTAGGTTGATAGGCCAAAATGATACCAAGGGAAGAAAAACCAAGCAAAGTAGAATAACTACATATGGTTAACTCATGTAAATATATTTGTGCCCTTTGGGGGATATCACATTGTTTACAAGTTTTCAATGACATAATGTGCAGTGTTGAATCCCCAAATGGATTTTTATCATTGTGTCTCACTAGCCAAAAACCTAGTTGACAAAGAAATCATTAAAAAGGATTGGGTGAAATGGAAACCAATGAAGAGGATGATCCTATCATAATACCATTTAGGTGAGTTGACCAAAACTTATGGATTGTAATTCTAAGGCTTGATTTAGTTTTTATTGTGAGTTGCAACTTGTGAGAAATGTTTTTCAAAGACATAGGGAAAAATGATCATGGGTGCAAAAAAACCACAAATTAATGTAGTTGCATATAGTTATCTTATGTGAGTGTATTATTCCCCTCGAAGGCAAGGACCTTGTTAGCAGGATTTGAGTGACATGATATGCAAGATTGGCACCCCAAATAGAATATTTTTGTTGTGTGTCACTAGCCAAAAACCGAGTTTACAAGACATTGTAAAAAAATATTTCATAAAAGAGAGAGGATGTCCCATAACGTAACACCATTGTAGTGTGTCCAATAGAACTAATATCTCATCATTTTAAGGCATGCTTTGCATTTTATTGTGAATTACAAGTCATGGGAAGAATTCATCGAGGGCATAGGAAAAAATTCCCTTGGGGGTAGAAAAATAAAAGGGAGCTACACAACTGCACATTATCAACTCCTACAAGTTTATTTATGCCTTCCAAAGGTGAGTAAGATATTTGTAGGATTCTAGTGATGTGATATGTAGTGTCAACCCTTGAACTTGAATTTTTTCATTGTGTTTCACTCCAAAAAATGATGTCTTACAAAAACATCATAAAAAATGCTTTGATGAAAGGGAAACCTTGGAGAGAGGATATGGGAGAGAGATAATGCCTTCTATAATTCATTAAGATAAATCATTGTTTGGGATCATAATTTCTGGCACATTGAACAATAAAGTTAGGAAATTCGTAAACCATCAAAACTATAACTTTGCCAAGATCAAAATACCATGTTTTCATATGCTCATAGAATTATTGAATCTACCATATCCCATGTCTCATCTTATAATATGTTTCAATCTCACTATTGTTTCAATCAAGTTAGAGGGTTATGGTTCAACAAGCGCTAATGGATTTAAAGAAGAAGAGTCTCAATGTTGAGGTTTCAATCTTCATTATTGGGTATATGAAATTGTAAAGGGTATCCCCCATGAACTGGACTCTATCCATTGCATTTTTTTCATTTTCAAGGAATTGGATCATAACATTTGGTATCAAATCATCGATCTTAGGGTTTTTCTACTTCAATCGAGTCATCCTGGAATTTTCACTATAACTTTTTTCTAGGATGCTTCAGACATCGAAATTTAGAGATTACTTAGGATACATATCAAACTACCTTTGATAGAAATTTTATCTTTTGGTTCGTTATACTTTCAGAGATATATCCTATAGAATATGGGGTTTTTGACTAATCCTGAATTCATTTTTAAATGAGTCATATTGGGATTTTTTCTATAATGTTTTTTCTGGGAGATTCAAACAATAATTTTTTTTGAAATCTCAGTATACATGTCATAGTATAGGTGGTAAAAATTACAGGTTCTGGTTCACTATACTATCGAAGGTATAGTACATGGAAGACAAGGTTTGTGACTAATCCTGAAATCAATTATCTTGGCATTTGTGTAGTAATTTTTTTCAGTAAAGTTTCAGAATCTGAAATTTTGAGAATCCTAAGATGACATAGTGAAGTACTTGTGGAAAATTTTTGAAATTTTGAATCGTTATATTTTATGATATATTACTTGTGGAAGTTAGGGTTTTTACACAAGTTATTTTTTGGTGATTTTAAGAGATTTTTCCATGGTTAGAAAGCTCATTTTTAAAAAACATTTAGAGACATGTTTCGATGTATTTAAATAACACAAGATCCGTCATTCAATGGAGAAAATTGTGGTTTGGGAAGAATACACACATGAATTATGCATAGTTTCACATGGATGGAAACACATTGTTTCACTTGGTTGGAAACTCATGTAACCCTTGTTGGTACCCATTCGAATAGCACCGCATAATATAATACATGTAGATGAAATATCACTTCTACATACCTTTGGGTATATATGAGTCCCCTAGGTATACCTGAAACCAACCTTAGATAATTTATTTGTTCATCTTGTTTCTATAGTGCACCGAGAACAACACTCAGGGATACCTCTCTCTAGTACCTAGGTACTCAGGTAGAACAGATAAGGGCGTGATTGAGATTCCTTAGTTAATTCCCCGAGATATTGGGCCAAGTACTTTTTTTGTACCACACATGTATATCAGAGAGCTATAACACCTGACTCTCCCTCATCCATAGGACTCAATAAATTTTTTCCATGGCTCCAAAGAAAGATCCAAAAGTTACTTCACCAATTAAACCTCCAGAAATATCCTCCATGACTCATGAATAAAATGAGGAGATACAAAACTAGTTATCCAAGTTGAATAGTCAAATCAACAAATTAAATGATAGGTCAATGAAAAATGTTTATTTGATGAATACTCAAACAAACATGGAAAGAAAGATGGATGAAAATAAGGAACATGTGAAAATAATGATGGAACAAAAAATGGATGGAAAGTTGGAACAAATGGAACAATATATTATAAAATCCTTAAATGGGAGGTTATCTAAAATTGATAAGGTGTTTGAAGGGAATCGTGAAAATAAAGGTAGTATTCAAGTTGAACAACTCTCCAATAATAATAATTTTCTAGGGGGATTGAACTTCAATAATGGAGTTACTTATGTTGAAATTTTAATACAAATTATGTATTGCCTGGATTCTCCTGATCTAACAATTATATGCCACTGTTAAATACATAATCGCTTCTAAAAAAATTATTGCGGAATTTAAAAAACAATCGCCAATTGCAATATCAAGAAGATAGATCAATCACGCATAACACAGATGGTTTAACCAGGAAAGCATAAAGCTAAAAACCCCACTATAATATATTATGTATATATCATGGATCATGAAACAATCTCATACAAAACTCTAATCTAAGATCTCTCAGTACAATATACAATCGTCTCACACTGTCATACAAAAATTGGCAAATTCATGTGCTAATTTACTGCCTCTAGACAACTTGTCTCCACTGTGTAATCCCTGTTGATGGAAATCCCTGAATGAATCGAATCCTGACTACCTTCACTACGCAATCCTCATGGGATCATCCAATGTGTGTGTGGTTGCATGAGTGCACCCACTAATGTCACAACTGATAGTCAAATTTTCCCTTTCACCTATATCTCAACTGGGTCTCCACTGGATTTGACATGCATTTAGTTAACAATAGTAAATCTTCAATTGCACGTGAGACCATTGATTGAGAATTAATTAATAATTAATTCACTGATCTCTCACTAGTGTATGTTCAGTTACAACTACCACAACTGAGTTTAACTCACTTAACTGAGTTAAACTACTTTACAACTCACATAACTACACATTCAACTCTGTTACAACTTCGAATCACTCATTTACAACTAAGTCCACTTGCATGTCCCACCAACCAACCTTTGAACTCGAATTTCCTATAGCTAGCTAATTTGCCATGCCAATCAACTATTTCCAAGTGCTCATTGAGAATAGATTAATATTTACTATCCAACTACTATTAAGGGATAATGATAGTTGACATGCATCCATAAATAGACATGCGATCTATAAATAGAACTCACACATACATCTATAAATAGAACATCATCTATAAACATAATTTTCTCATGCATTCTAAAAATAGACTTCCACCTAAAAATAGCCCGAGGCTCCATCCTAGTGTAGGTGAAAAATTTTCACTCGGATCTTCTTGTTGAATCTCAACACTCCCTCTAAACAAGAAAATGGATTATCCTTCACCCTGATACTGTCTCTATGGTATTCAAATTTTCTCTTGGTGAGCACCTTCGTCAGAACATCTGCATCTTGATCTTCCATAGGAATGTATTGAAGCAACATGATCTTCTGTTGCACACAATCTCTGATATGATGATACCAGATATCTATATGCTTAGATCTATCATGAAACACAAGATTAATCGAGAGTTTGATGCAACTCTGATTATCACAATGAATCACTCTCGGATCTAAATGAGAACCAAAAAAACCAACCAAGATCTTTCTCATCCAGATAGCCTCACATGCATCTTGAATCGCTGCCATGTATTCCACTTCTGTTGCATTGAGTGCCATGGATCTCTGTTTCCTATTGTGCCAAGAAACAATTGTAGATACAATACTAAAGATCCCCCCTGATGTGCTCTTTCTGTTCGTTGGGCTGCCCACCCAATCTGCATCCATGAAGCCATGCAACTTCACCTCATCCGTTTTTCTATACCATAAGCCATACTCAGATGTGCCCCTCAAGTATCTCAGGACATGCTTTCCCACCTTCCAAAATATCTTGGTAGGCTTAACCATCGTTTGAATCAGCTGGTTAACCACATAGAAAATGTCTGGTCTCATGTTCACTAGATACATTAGCAAACTCACTAACTGTTGATAGACAGTAGCATCCACTACCTCTCCAAAAGTAGCATCCTCTTTCTTCCAGTTTCCTGGAAGAAGAGTATCCATGGGTTTGCATCCCTCTATGTGAAACTTACCCAGTATATCCCTGGCATACTTTCCTTGAGACACAAAGATTTCACCATCTCGATGTCGTATTTCCAATCCAAGGAAATAATGAAGGAGGCCCATTTCCTTCATCTCGAACTCCTTTGCAAGGTCCTCCTTGCATGCATGTATTAGTTTCTCATCACCAGTCAGTATTAAATCATCAACATAAAGAACAATGATTAAAATCTTACCCTTCACCACAATTTGGTATAGGCTTGCATCCACTTCACTTTTGGTGAAGCCCGGTCCAATGAAATAGCTGTCTATTCGAGTGTACCAAGCATGGGGTGATTTCTTCAGCCCATACAACGCTCTTTTGAGTTGGCACACATGCAACTCGCTACTGAAGATCTCAAATAATTCAGGCTACTCTATGTACACCTCTTCCTCAATGATTCCATTAAGAAACACAGTTTTTACATCCATCTGATGAATGTGCCAACCCATCTGCATTGAGAGAGAAAGGATGGTCCTTATGGAAGAATACAGTGCGAAAGGTGCAAAGGTTTCTTCATAATCTATCCCTCGATCTGTGAGAAGCCCTAGGCCAAAAATCGGGCATTGCATTTCTCCACACTCCAATCAACATCTTTCTTTACCTTGTAGATCCATATCGAACCTACCACTGATTTGTCGATCGGTCTTGGGACAATTTCCCATGCACTATTTTTGACAATGGATTCATACTCCTCCACCATTGCTTCAACCCAAGTGGGATCCTGCACTGCTTCCTGAAAGGAAGATGGTCCATTCACAATACATTTTCTCATGATATCCATGTATTCAGTAAATCGATCAGGAGACTATCTCTATCTGCACTGTGAAGTAGGGGCTCCTACATTCTGTGCAACATCTAGTCTCAATCTATTAGCTTCCGCGGTTTGCTTTCTGCCATTTCTGATGGATGGCTTTGCATGAGTGGATTCCTCCACTCCATGAACCTCCTTATGTGGTTGATCCACATCTTGAGACTCATCTTTGGGAACCAACAGTTCCTCCTCTGCATGCAAGTCTAGCTCCCTCTCAAGAGACAATTGCATGGATTTCCCCTCATCGAATTTTATATCCCGTTGCATAACACTCATCTTACTGTTAGGAAAATACAAATGATAATTATGGGGTGTTTCTATGTACCCCACAAATATCCCAACTTTAGCAGTCGACTCCAGCTTCTTCCTGATGTTCTTGGTCACATGCACATAAACAGATAAGCCAAAAATCTTAAAGTGAGAAACATCTGGTTTCTTACCAATGAAAGCTTCTTCAGGTGTACTCATGCCAAGTACTCTATGAGGACAACGGTTTTTCACATAAACCACAGTATTGCATGCTTCCGCCCACAAATGCATTGGTAGGCCCTGATCATGCAAAATTTCTCGTGTTGCACCCACGATCATTTTGTTCTTCCTCTCTGCGACCCCATTTTGCTGTGGGTTATGAGGCGCTACGAGTTCTCTTCAAATTCCTTCTTTGCTGCAGAAGTCTTTGAATTCGTTAGAGATGTATTCTCCACCATTATCGCTCATCAGAGCCTTCACTTGCTTCCCCGATTCTTTCTCCACCAATGCTTTAAACTCACAGAACTTTGAGAATGTTTGATCCTTCTTCTGCATGACAAAGATCTAGCATTTACGAGAAAATTCATCAACAAAAATAACATAATACTTATGTTTTGTTGTTGAAGAAACCGAGAATGGTCCACACACGTCTGTGTGAACTCTCTCCAGGATCATCGAAGCATGGTTCTCCTTTTCATGAAAGGTGGACTTTACATACTTCCCCATGGTGCAACCCTTGCACTGATCTAACTGAACAATTGCTCCCATTAGAAGTCCAATAGATATTTGTTGCATGATTTTCAAGGCTCCATGATGAAGATGGCCCAATCTCCCATGCCATAATTCCCCCTTATCCAGGCTCACCACTTTTTTTGCCTTGCCCATCATGGAAACACAACCATCTACTTCCATCTTGTAGATATTCTTAACTCGAATCTCTATTCTCTTGACTTGACCCATTGTTTTATGTCATAGGGAATATTTCCCATTGCTGAAAACAACGTCATAGCCTTTGTCCTCCAACATTGCAACTCAGACCAAGTTTTTCTTAAGACCTGGAACATGCATAACATCTTTCAATTAAAATGGTTTACTTGAATCCCTTTGAAAGGTAATGGTACCAATTCCAATCACACTATATCGTCCATCGTCGCCCATCTCTATATGCATTTTGAGATCTTTCTCCTCCAAGTCACTGAAAAGCTCCTTATCTCTCGTCATGTGGAAGGAAGCACTACTATCCAAATACCACACCGATCCCAATGCACTTGACACCATGCATGCGATCAATGAGAATTCTAGTTCAAATTATGAGGCAAGGACCTCACTAGTTGCAATTCCAACAACCTTCTTGTTCTTCTTCTTCCACAGACAGTTAGTAGCAAGATGCCCATGTTCATGATAGTGAAAACACTTCACTTTGGACAGATCCAACTTATTTCCTTTAGACTCGGATTTTGAATGGAATTTATTCCCCTTCCCTTTCCTTTCCTTGGCAACCAAAGCACAATCCTCTTCATCATCATGCTTTGATGAAGATCCATCTCTGGTGTTTCACCTAAACTCCTCCTGCACCAAATCCGACCATAGTCGTTCCCAATCTAACAATTTTTCTCTTCCATTGACAGAGTCTTGATAACTGTGCCAACTCTTGGGAAGTCCTAGGAGAGACAAGCTCACCAAATCATTATCAACGACTATTATTCACACACTCCCCATCTCATCCAGACATTGGACAAACTTCGTGAGATATTTTGGAATGGAGTTGCCCTTCTCCATCTTGATCTTCCCGCGTTTATCTTTGAGCACCAATTTCCTATGGTTGTTGTTGTTTTGGAATAGATCCGTCAAAGCCTTCCACATTGCATATGGTGTGGATTTTCCATGGAGTTTGAGACAATGTGGCCTCGTACTCCGTCCAACAGGATCCTCCTCGCCTTTTCCACTTTCTTTTCCATGCATCAAGATTTGCAACATCTTCAACATCTAGCTTAGGAACATCTTTGTCAATGAATTCCTTCAAGCTATTGTCTTCGAGTACTACCTCCATCATGTCCTTCTAAGCAATGTAGTTCGATATGCCCTCGAGTGCATACTCTAACCTCAAGCCATTGAAATCCATTTCGATATTGAATCAGTTGTAGCACCAAGAAAGTCTTTCTGCAAATTCGAATTCTATCCAGTCACAAACTCAGGTTCTACTTTACTTTTGCAATTTCCTGCGCTTTGATACCATGTAGAAATTTTAATACAAATTATGTATTGCCTGGATTCTCCTGATCTAACAATTATATGCCACATTTAAATACATAATCGCTTCTACAAAAATTCTTGCGGAATTTAAAACACGGTCGCCAATTGCAATATCAAGAAGACAGATCAATCACACATAACACATATGTTTTTTACCGGGAAAGCATAAATCTAAAAACCCCACTATCATATATTATGTATATATCATGGATCATGAAACAATCTCGTACAAAACTCTAATCCAAGGGATCTCAGTACAATACACAATCATCTCACACTATCATACAAAAATTGGCAAATTCATGTGCCAATTTATTGCCTCCAGACAACTTGCCTCCACTGCGCAATCCCTGTTGATGGCAATCCCTGAATGAATTAAATCCTTCTTGCCTTGACTATGCAATCCTCATGGGCTCATCCAATGTGTGTGTGGTTGCATGAGTGCACCCACTAATGTCACAACTGATAGTCAAACTGTCCCTTTCACCTATATCTCAACTGGGTCTCCACTAGATCTGACATGCATGTAGTTAACAGTAGTAAATATTCAGTTTCATGTGAGACCACTGATTGAGAATTAATTAATAATTAATTCACTGATCTCTCACTAGTGTATGTTCAGTTACAACTAGCACAATTGAGTTTAACTCACTTAACTAAGTTAAACTACTTTACAACTCACATAACTACACATTCAACTTTGTTACAACTTCGAATCACTCAGTTACAACTAATTCCACTTGCATGTCCCACCAACCAACCTTTGAACTCAAATTTCCTATAGATAACTGATTTTCCACTTCAGTCAACTATTTCCAAGTGCTCATTGAGAATAGATTAATATTTATTGTCCAACTATTATTAAGGGATAACAATAGTCAGCATGCATCTATAAATAAACATGTGGTCCATAAATAGAACTCACGCATACATCTATAAATAGAACATCATATATAAATAGAATTTTCTCATGCATTCTAAAAGTAGACTTCCACCTAAAAATAGCTTAAGGTTCCATCCTAGTGTAGGTGCATAATTTTCACTAGGATCTTCTTGTTGAATCTCAACAACTTATGGATGGTCTCAAAAAGGAGTGAACCTTTCCAGGGTTGAATTGATTTTCATGGAACATAGTTATTTACCTAAGTGAACCAAATAGAGCAATATTTTGAACTGCATAATATTATGAATTATAACTAAATGATTCACATAGAAACTTTTAACTCTGAGATAAAACCATATCAATGGTATCAATGGGTAGTTAAAAGGAATCCCCCTTCTTATCAACATACTTGGGGTTTATTTACAAGAGACTTAGAAGAACAATATGGGAATGTTTGGGAACAAGACTACTTCAATCAATTGACAAGAATCAAGCACTTAGGTGATATTCAAGATTATAATTCAGAATTTCAGGTATTGGCCACAAGGGTGGATGGCATAAGTGATGAACATTTGTTGGAAGATTATATGGGTGGATTAAAATAAGATATTAAACAAGATATTCTCCTAAAAAATATTAAAAATATTATGGTAGCTATGCAATTTGCTTGTCATATTCAAGCTAAGAATAAGGCTACACACAATTCTACCATTAGAGAATACATAGGAAGCATAGATTGTTTTGGAGTTCATAAGATAAGTATACCTCAACCTACTTGAATATCACAGAAGGAAATGGAGGAAATAAGAGAAAAAGGACTATCCTTTGGTTGTAACAACAAATGGTCAAAAGGGAATAAATGTAAAGAAATGAATCATTCACCTTGGAACATAATGATGAAGAGGAAAAGGAGGAAACTAAACAAAGAAATGAGGAAGAACTTGTCAACTTAAAAGAGTAGGAAATATAGGCAGAAATTGTGCACACCATTGATTAAGATATGTGTGAAATATATGTTGACGCATTGGAAAGATTGTTAGCACCTGAAACCCTGAAGATTGTAGGTTACATTAAGAAGAAAAAGGTTATAATGGTCATTGACTCGGGTAGTACCCATAAATTCATTGATAAAATATTAACAAATAACCTCAATTGTTTTGTATATCTAGTGACAAATTTTCAAGTCTTGGTTGCTAATGGAGGGAGTATTGATTATGTGGGAAAATTACACAACTTTAAACTAAGTATGGGAGAATATAATCTGGAAATCCCAATGTATGCCATTCCCATTGGAGGTGTAAATGTTTTTCTAGGGATTCAATGGTTAAGAACATTGCGTACAATTTATACAAACTATAATGAATTATTCATGAGATTTGAATTGGAAGGAATTCAATATGAACTCAAAGGACTCAAATCTAGACATTCTTAAGCCATCAACTCTCATAGAATGGAAAATCTCATAAAAAATGGTAGAAAGGGAGTTTTGGTGAAAGTTTATTCGATGAAGTTAAGTAGGAAGATGAAAATATTCTAGAGGAATTAAGATGCACCTTGGAAAATCACTATAGGATGTTCAAAAAAAATCATAAAAGTATACCTCCATCTAGATATCATGAACAAAAAATCAAACTAATACCTGGAAGTAGTCCTCCTAATAAAATACCTTATAGATATCCTCATCGACAAAATGGGGAGATTGAGAAAATAGTACAAGACATGCTAGATTCATGTATTTTTCAACCAATCAAGACTTCATTTTCATATCCAATAGTGATGGTTAGGAGATAAGATAATTCTTGGAGGATGTGTCATTATTATAGAGATCTAACAAAAATCACCACAAAGGATAAATTCCCTATTCCAAATATTGACGAGCTATTAGATGAGCTTCATGGAGTGGTTTATTTTACAAATCTATATCTAAAATAAGGATACCACTATATCAAATTAAGAAAACATGGCATTCCAAAACATCTTTTAGAACTCATGATGACCACTATGAGTTCTTGGTCATGCCTTTTGGGTTGACTAATTCTCCTTTGACTTTTCAAATCCTTATGATAAAAAATTTCTGACCCCATCTTAGAAAGTTTGTGTTGGTTTTATTTAATGATATACTTATCTATAGTAAATCAAGGGAATGCCACATTAAACATGTGGATCAAGTCTTGCAAATTCTAGAGAACAATCAATTGTATGTAAAAAGATCCAAATGTTTTTTTGGGAAACAAAAAGTAGAGTATTCATGGCATATTGTTTCAAGGTAAGGTGTTAAGGTGGGGCCTCAAAAGATCCAATCTATTACAAAGTGGCCTATTCCTAAGAACATCAAGAGTCTTAGAGGATTTTTGGGTCTTACAGGATATTATCATAAATTTGTTAAGGATTATGCATGCATTGCAGGCCCTCTTACATCTATCTTGAAGAAAAATTCATTTGTATGGAATGAAGAGGCTACCTTGTCATTCTCACTTTTAAAACATTCCATGTCTTCTACACTAGTATTGGAAACACCTAATTTTGGTAAGAAATTCATAGTCGAATGTGATTCATCTAGACAAGGAATTGGTGCAGTATTGAAGCAAGAAAAGAGACCACTGGCTTTTGAAATTAAACAATTAAAGGGAAAAGACTTGGTTAAATCTACATATGAAAAGGAAATGACAACAATTTTACATGCTATTAAAAAATGGCAAGAAGGTCTCATTGGGAGAAATTGTAAAGTCAAGATGGACCATGATATCCTAAAATACTTTTTGGAGCAAAGATTGTCATCATAAAAACAACAAAAATGGGTAGAAAAAATGTAAGGGTTTGATTTAAAAATAATCTACAAAAAGGGGAAGGACAATTTGGTCACAGATGCCCTTTCCATAATAGAATAAGCCTCAATTTTATATTCCATTACATCTTTCATTCTGGTTTGGTTGGAAAAATTTCGCCATGAATGACAAAATGACAAGAGTATGAGGTAAAAAATATAATGTATTAAGGGAGAAAATTTATGGAACATTGGGAGTGGAAGAGATATATTCTCTGGTACAAGGGGAGAATATTTTGATGCCCTCAATCACAGTTGAAGCAACAAATATTAAGGAAGTCTCACGATTCTCCAATGGCAAGACATTCAGGGTTATTTAAAACATATCAAAGTATCAAAAAATATTTATTTTGGGAAGGAATGAAGAAATACATTAAAAAAATTGTAAGAGAATGTCAAGTTTGCCAAATAAATAAAGGAGAAATAGTAAAAACTCCAAGGTTGCTTCAACCTTTACACATACCTAATCAAATATGGGAAGATATATCAATGGATTTCATTACAGGTTTACCGAAATCAGAAGATAAGGAAGTTGTTAAGCCCTAATATTGGCTCATTGCCCCTTAATTGGGGCATATTTCATTAGTAATGTTATGTTATTTATGTCGAATTTATTCCATTAGTTGTAATTATACCTCCTAGTCTCCTATATATACAAAGGAGACATTTTCATTTGGAATCATCTTGTACTTGAGCATTTATGTGGGGTAAAAGGAGGTTTCCCTCTCGAAGAGGCTTATTATCTTAAATTATCTATTTTTCAAGGCGTTGAGTACTTATTCTGAGGTTTTTCTATGCTATATTGATATTTGGTTCTTAACATATGGTATCAGAGCTCAAGGTCTTGGGGTTTCACTGCTACATCTGAGACACCTTGGAATTTTCGCTATAACTTTGTTTCTACAACGTTTCAGAAGGAATAATTGGAGAATATTTAGTAGACGGATCAAGGTATGTTGGGTTAAAATTTAAGCTCTTGAGGCCTTATACTTTCAGAGATACATCCTGTGCAAGATAGGGTTATGCAATCATCCTGAACTGAGTCATTGCAGAATTTTCGCTATAAAACATTTTCTGTAATGTTTCAGACCCTAAACTTTGAAGGCTATTCACAAAAATTAGTAAGGTATTTGTGGTAAAATTTTCATCTTCTGGGTCATCATACATTTGTAGATACACCCTGTGGAGGATAGGGTATCTGACTAGTCCTATTGACTAGTCTCAAGAAGGTGTTCTTGGTAAAACAATCATAACTTCTTCCTAGAGTATCCAAATTGAGTGAGACTAGACTCATTAGATAGTGGACAGTTTGTAGTATTTTGGGTAAAAGTGTCAGAATTTTATATCAATTATTTTGTGTGGGGCACGCTATACAAGTGATATCTCCTGGAAAGGCCAAAAATCATCAAGTTGTGGGGAAGTTACCATAAATTCCACTTGGCACATCCAAATTTTGATCAGACCTGTGGCATTACAGAGAAGAACTATCGGATAACTACATAAAAGAAAGTTTCATACCTAGAAGGGCTGAAACTTGGGATATACAAAAGAAGAAATATTGTCTAGCAGAACCACCTCAAAATCAAGGTTCAAAAGTGATACTTGGCCAACATG
>CBVK0101837180.1:0-16280 GCA_900067695.1 Picea abies
AGGTTTGACCAATACAAATACAAAATAATATCTTCCATAGTTACATCAAAATATCAACATGGCAGAGGATACATAAGAGTATAGGCTCAAAATATTATAGCGATAGGTGAATGGCATATTCCTAATATCTTGATGGAGGTAAGAAGCCTCATCGAAGAAGCTCCATATTTGATGAAGTTCATAAAAGATTTTTTGGCAATAATTGCACCATTTTATGTCATGATTACAAAATGGAAGAGTTTCGATTGGAGAAATACACAACAAACCATCTTCAAAAAAATAAAGAGGAAGATTATGAATGCACCAGTTTTAAATATTCCTAATTTTATGTTACAATTCGAATTGGAAACAAATGAAAGTAGGTACTAGTTCATAGTGATTCTTGTTCAAGGAGGAAGAATGGTCTATTATCATTCATAATTTCTTTAGGGAGAATATTTATACTATCCCATATATAACAAGGAACTCTTCAAATTTGTGCAAGTGGTGAAGAGATCGAATGACTATCTAATAGGTAAAAACAACAAAATACACATTGACCATCATTCCATATAGTACCTACAAAACCATAAAAAAATGTAGAAAGTGAGGCATTACAAATGGAAGTGATTTCTATGGAAATTCCATATACTATTAAAGTATAAAGAATGGGATACAATCAAACTTGCTAATAGACTCTCACATCCCCCATTAAGGAATATTGTAGTGATTGGTATGGTATTGCAACTTTATCCCTTCACTCTTGATATCTTGAGTGAACATTATTAGAGAGATGAATATTGAAAAGGAATATACCCACAAACAAAAGAAATATTATTTGTTGATGTGGAAGGTCATGAATATCATATCCATAATTGGATGTTGTATAAGTTAGACAAGTTATGCATACCATATGATGGAAAGATTTAGTTGATAAGAAAAACTGGCACTTTAGGATAGTCAAACATTTTTTTTTTACAAATATAGTGGAAAATTTGTAGACATATGCATATTGGCCAAGGATGAAAGAGATAGTGGTGATATTTGTTAAGGATTTTGTTCTTTGCAGTACTAGAAAACCTAGCTATATGAAACTTAGGTTACACATGAAAAATTATTGCATATCTAAAAGACTATTTTATGGTATTTAGGTCAAACTCAGAAGGACAAAATCTCCCTACGTTTTTTAGGAGGTGGTACTCCTCTATTTGAAAATTCCATGCAGAAATATAAGAAATTTCTAAGAAGGATCAAGTTTGTTATGAAAGAAACTATTTACAATATATTACATTATTCATAAACCAATAGAGTATGAATGTAAATAGGATGAAATTTCCATCACAACATTCATCAAGATAGTACCAATATTCAAAGAAAGAAAACAATAAAATATGGATTGCAAATGACAGAGAACTCTAAATGATCATTTCATTAAGAACAAAAAATATTATGATAGATACACATTTGAAATCTCATGCTTTATATCAAAGTATTTGAGATTGTAATAAAAAAATATCCCAAAATAGCTCTCTAGGAACCTTAAAAATAACATATGCATATAAAAATACAAGGAAAATATCTTGAAATAAAATATTTGTGTTTATCCTTCAAGGAGGACTGAGATGGGGCTCCCACGAACCATAAAATGAAAATACCTAGAAGGCACAACAAAAGCAATCAATGATTAGCCTAGGTTTCACAGATTACTCGGAAATGGAAGGAAATATGAAAAATTAGTGTAGAAGAATGATAATAATGGGAAGAATAGGGTTTCTTCTTGACTCACTGCGATGGAAATTTTTTCTAAACTTGTTACTTCATTTAAGGTGCTTGTTTTGCAGATGCTTTCTCTCGTTGAGGTGGCATAATTGTTGCAACCATTTCTTGTTGTTCTAGCTCGATGATTTTGATTAAGATTTTTCTTAACCAATATTGTATATATTCTTTCATGGGGGAAACCATAATCTCATTCGTAGTCTTTATTTCCAAAAAATAATTCTCCATCCCTCTCAATTCCATGCCCGATTGGTGCAATGTCTCATCTACCCCATAATTTTCTTTGATGTATATGACCAACCACCTCTCAATTTCTTCCTTAAAGAATTGTATTGATTTGGTGAAATCATTTTCCCATGAAACTTTCAGTACACTAAATTGGTATAAAAATTTATCTTTAGATGAAAGTATTGTATCAATTAATAGAGTAGGGCCATCAACTTATTTCATGAGATCAACCAGCTTAAATAATAAGTCACCTCTTTTGTTCTTAAAGGAATCCAATTCATATATAATTTATCTCAACTTCTTTATTCTCTTCAACCGACATGCATTAATTGATTCATCTAGATGTTTGAAGGAAGATTTTTCTCTCTTCTATGAATATCACTTCAACTTGAAACATTAACTGAGAATGTACTTGGAGTTTGCTTGTAGAAACCTTCATAATTATCCAGATCTTGTTGAAGATATTATTTGAAATTTGTAATTCTTGCTGCAAAATTGTTGGAGCTATGTCCAAGTAGTAAGATACATAACAGTTGGTGGATATTTGTAATTCTTGTTGTAAATTTGGTGGAGCTATCTCGTATTAAATATATTTTATTATTGCATGTAGTAAGATACATAAACCTTTCCATTTGTTGCTTCTTCCTGAGATATCTCTTGAAGCGAGTGAAGGTGACTTTCAAGCTCATCTGAATGGGATATGTGTTTTACAATGATTTCCCCAAATTTCCAAGGTAGTGGGATAAACTACTTCTTTATTTTCTCATTGAATAAGTGAACCAAGGACTTATATTTCCTGCTAACTTCCACAAAAAAATGCTTGTCTGGTACATAAAATGGGATAAGTAAAGGATTTTATTCGCAACCAAATAACCTTATGTTGGAGTAGGCATGTCTAAAGAACAATGCATGAAATGAGGTAGATTGGACCAAGAAGGAGAGTGTGCCACATTTGGAGGAAAAGCAACGTGTGTGGCAGGATTTGCGGAAATTCAACGCAAATGTGAACAAACCTAGCCATGTTAGGGTTATGTTTTTGGGATGTATTGTAAGGGTTTAAAACCCGCTATTTTAATATAAGTAGAAGATATAGAAAGTAAGTTGAGGCATATATATAGATCTATCGAGAGTGTGAGTACGCCAAGTCTATTTTGGAGAACCGTTTTTGGATTTTTTTGTGAATTGAAGAGTATTTTGAGAGCTATAGAGCTCAGATGAAGTCAAAGTAGATGAGGGTCAGACCACAAGTTGTGGATCTTGTTATGATCATGTTTTTCCTCACTACTACATATTATGATGTAATATGCACAAAACTTTTGATGAATAAGAAAAGAACAAAATATCTTTGTGGATGTAGCCCTAGGGGGGGTGAACCACAATTAAACAATATGTGCAATACATTTTAATGGTTTACTATTTTTGCAGTTATGATTAAATGGTTAGATAGATGAATGGATGGTTTATTTATAGTGGGAACTAGAATAATTATACACGTGAATGAATGAGTGGATATGATGAATATTGTAATCAAATACATGGTTAAGTAGAAATTAAAAGTAAGAAAGAACATCCATCAATCCCTTCCATGACTACGGACATCTACGTCCTGCAGTCACCCATAAACCATCTTGGGTGACACTGCGTTTCACACTTTGTGCATGGTGTAGAATTCTAGTTTACTAGAAGGGTCAATGGTGATACAGGTTTTGTTGGAGAACTAAGATAGAACCTAAGTTGGCCCATAAGTCCAACAAATGGTTCAGTTGCTCGCTAGAAATAAGAAGGAGATCCAAGAAGGGGTTTTGTGAAGAAGATGCAGTAGTAGAAAGGGATGTTCATGCCATGGAATCCTACAAAGTAATAGATTGAAATATGGTTAGAGACAAAATAGTTGGAGTTTCTGTAGAAAGACAATAAGGGTTCCAGGTATACACCACATCGGTACCTGCAGTGGTATGTGTTTACTGATATGAATGAAGCATATTTTTGTTTCTTTCTAGAGTTATTACAGGAGTGGTTGTTAAGGTTGAAGGATACCCATCCAAATATTCAGATTAGACTAGTAGCGTGGACTATTGAAAATATCGCGCGGTTGGAAAGAGTTAATAATAAATTCACACGCACAATGGATTTTTGGCTAGAAAACATTATTGCAGGGTTTACCACTGATTTTGCAGTAGATACAATGAAGTCATATAATATTGTAGAGCAATATTTCTTGAGGGGACCTAGAGGGAAGTACATTAGGTCACTCTACACATCGATCAAGATATTATTACATGATAAAGGCATGATGACCATGGAATCTAATGCAGGAGAATTACTCCACCTCAGCACATGCCAGTCAGATTTCATGCATGGTGAAAATTTAAGGAAGGAGAGGCACCGCCCTATAATTTTTCCTCGAGAATCCAAGGCGAGATCCAAACATTTAATGAAGACAAGTTGGAAGAGAAAAAGTGTGCTTTCACACAAGCTGGAGATAAGGTCATCATGAAGTGGTTGATGGTAGAATGGATCTGCATCTGATTCAAAGAAAATTTCCATCATTGTAAATTTCCCTTTCGATAGGCATTTTGAATGGTGATTTAACACCACTAGTTTATCTTGCAAGGGAAGCTTGTTGAGCCCCTCTTGTATAAATTTCTATATTGTTGCAAAGTAGAGGTTAGATGATAAGGGGTTATCTAAGATAGAGTTAGCTAGGAGGGAACATAGAGAGTTGAGACTCAGTTGTAGCTCAGACTCCACTATTGTAATCTGACGTTCCATCATTAATAGAAAATGACATTTTTTTTTGTTCTACATTCTGTGTAATGGATGTTGTGTTATGAATGTCATTTACATGTTTGTGAATTGTAGATGGATGTTAGAAATCGTCTGTATAGATAGAGATATTGTTTTATATCCGTGAGTGTGTTGATTTAAGTTTGGCTCTCTAGGATAAGTGAAAGGACTGCATGATAGAGAAATAAAACTTTGTGAGCCGATGCAAGGATTGTGTGTCCGAACTCAGTGGAGTTAGAAGAGAAGTTTCCAGGAGGGAACACCACATTAATTACAGACTCAGGGAGAAATTTCAAGGTGGTTAAGTACCTTGGAAAGAAAGACTGTGTGGGGCAAAGCACAATTCATAGTTACTACTCTAAAATACTCTGCTAGGAGGGCATCGAGATAGTGTGAGTGTGCAAAGAAGAAAAACGTTTGGAGGCATTGGAGAATCCTAGAGTTATTGAACATTCTAGTGAAGGAATTATTTGCAAGAAGTGCGTCGACAAAGGAAAGGAGATTCCTTAAACCTTTCCCTAAGTCTAAGGGAGAATTTTCCAAAGAACTCAACCAAGCACAAGGAGTGCACCTAAGGTGTCGCAAGTTCACCTTACAAGGTCAAGAAGCAGAGTGAGAGACTGTCAGGAGAGAAAAAAAATTCCACTGAAGGACGCAAGGGAACTGGGAACCTTGGGGGTTTTCAAGATGAGCAAAGTCACATAAGAGTCTATGCATAACTCTGCAAGGAGTGAAGAAGGTGTTTGATAAAAACCTAAGTCTCGAAAGGAGAAATAGTGCTAAGTGTCTAGAAGAGTTAAGGACTTGACAAAGTCTTGAAGATGGAGAAATCATCCATCATCGAAGAGGAGACAGGTGGTAAAAGATCAAGGAGTTTGAGAGTGGGAACTTTAGAAGGTTTACTGGAAGAAAACAAGGGTCTTCCCGAAGTCGTGAAGAGCGATTTCATTCTAAGCTTTTGGATCTAGAAGGAGACATGGTAGATATCCACAAATTTTGGAAGAGGAACCCTTCAGAGAAAATTCAAGAGGAGAACACCCAAAGTGCTGAGGTAGCAAAGTAATCCTAGATATCCATTGAGGTAGGACGTGTTGTAAGGGATCAACACATAGCTGATATGCAAGTCAAGAAAAGTAGATTCGAGAGAAGAGAGGACTCACAAAATCCAAACTCACGAAGTTGGTCACAATCATTGATCACGAAGAGAACGCGGACTGTATATATGGTCCCAAGGAATTCGTCGATTCAGGAATTGGGGAAGAGGAGTAAGCGATGTGTGAAAGCTATGAAGTATAGAATCATGAAGGGAGTTGGCCCATGGTAGTAGTCCGTGGTCACATCAAGGGGGAACCCTATCATAGGGAGCTAGCGGTGTTGGCGTTAAGAGTTGAGAAACGCTAAGGATAAGTTCCATGGGCACCACATAACTGTGCCGAGTAAGTGAAGGGCCCGTGTCAAGTTAAAACGGTTCTATCAGGAGCTCGAAAAACTAGTCAGTTCGGTGACTTGAATGATCCTAGACTGGGAGGTTGAGAATCCCTTTGGAGGGAAGGGGCTTTGCACCAGAGTGGTATCAGAGCTTGATTTGGCCTGTAGAAAATAGGTGAAGGAGGAGACAAAGGAGATAGTATGATACCAGAGTGGTATTAGAGCAGGTTTTCGTCTGTAGATTTCAGGCGAGGGAGAAGCTAAAGATGCTCTCATTTGCAAAGTGAACAAAAAACTTGTCGAGAGTGCAGGTAGAAGGTAAAGATGGCCATTGATGGTAATAAACATGGTTGATGAGAAGTCCATTTGCAGAAGATAAAGGCAAATGTGGAAAAAGAGCTCATTAAATACAAGCACAGATGGAGTAGCTTGCATTCAAAATGTAGCAGGAGTCAAAGGTACACTGGAGGTACAAATGGCCTTTGAAGAGGACAACTAAATGGCTCATTCAAAATTTGTCAGCAAGAGGGAAACAACAAATGTTAATAAGGTGGGTGAGGTAGGCCGAATCCCTCAATCATAAGGGAAAGAGATCTGGAAAGAGTCTCATAAATTTCCAGGTGGGCAATGACAAGGGATCAGTGTATCTCATAAACTTCCAGGTGGGTAGAGGAGACATCCCAGATTGGCAAGTGGGAAAGGACAAAGAGATGATCTCAGATGGTATTTCACGTCAGAGTATGCTGATATATGAAGAGGAGGTAGAAGGAAGACCTCAATGAGATGGAGATTCCCACAGAGTTCTGAGCTATGTGAATGAATATGATGAGAAGTTAAAAACTTCCACCATCAAAGAGAAGGATCAAGTGAGAATTATGATCATTGGAGGAGTCAAGATATTCCTACCAAGTGGCCAAGGAGAGGCTAGCACAGATGTTGTGGATGCGACAGGAATAAAGCAGGATGAGACTCTCATGGAAGAAGAGGAACATATATTGATGTATGTCCCAACAGAAGGAGAATGCCCAGTTGAGTTACTCGCTCAGTGGGAATTTGAGTTATAGGCACTGGAGGATCAGTTGGGAAATCCAGAACCAGAAGGTGGTTGTCAAGAGATATCCATGCCAGAGGAGATACACCAACATGAGTTGCAGTTGGTGGAAGCTATAACAGAACCAGTTAAGAAAATTATAGGGGTCAATCTATCAGAGGGAGTAGCTAAATGACAATTCAGTATTGAGATTGTAGAAGTGGAGGATGCGGTACGGTGGAAATTCAAGGCCACAAGATATGAAGAGTATGACTTGGGAAATCACCATGATTTTCTCATGAACAAGGAAGGAATGCAACAAGATAGTCTGCAGAAGGAGAGCCAGTCGATAAAGAAGCTAGACGAAGTAGTTGAGAAGATAAGGAAGCTAATGTTGGAGTCGGAAGAAGAATTGGTCAGCATGAGGAATATGGGCAATAGGTAACCTAAGCGATCAACAAGGATGATGCAGGAGTAGAAGCAACGAAGTAGAGGAGTAAAGAGAAAACTCCAAGATAAATTTTGCGATCAAGGAGGATTTCAACCACGTTGGAAATCTCATGAGTAGAAGCTCATGATTTTTCGTATCTATGGCATATGATGCAGAAGCATCACTCCACCTCATCACACGCCAGTCATATTTCATGCATGGTGCACATTTAAGGGAGGAGAGGCATCACCCTCTCATTTTTCCTCAAGAATCAAAGGCGAGATCTAGGCATTTAATGAAGACAAGCTAGAAGAGAAAAAGTGTGCTTTCACACAACCTGGAGATAAGGTTTCCATTAAGTGCTTGATGGAAGAATGGATCTGCATCTAATTCAGAGCATATTTCCATCATTGTAAATTTCCCTTTCGATAGGCAATTTAAAATATAACAAATGCCTCGTAGAGGATCCAAAGCTAAGGAAGATGGAGGCATAGTTACATGAGTCACAGTAGCAAGCATTGTCTGTACAAGCACATATGAATATGCTCACCACAATTGAAAGAATGAAGAGAACCCAGGAGTAGCATGCAGTGCAACAGCAGATCAGTGAACTCTGGGTCAGGGTAATGGAAGTCGCACAGAAGCTACAACCTATGCAGGAGGAAGCTTTCTAGATGTTCGAAGATATTGATGGATAGGGCTCACAATTGGACCAAGTGGTTGCATCAGTAGAACAACACCTGGAAGGGCCTGTTATAGAGAAGACGATCCATGAGCTCATTGAGAAGGAGGCTCAAGCAAAGCAACAAGTTGAGGGAGCTCGATTTTATATCGAGGCCTTCAAAGCAACATTGACAAAACCTGAGTGACTCAGGATGAGTCAAAGGTGATTTTTGGTGACCTGTTGGTCCTCAACCAAGTTTTAAGGAAACCTTGGTTAGGTTTGGAGCGCCCAGGCGTAGATGAGATCATGGATTTCACTTATTTTGTGGGATATGTGGGCCTAGTAAGGGGTTCTCTAGGGTTTTTGTAATGGGTTTATGGGATGCCAACCCATGGGGTTTACCCATTATTAGGCCCCATTTAAGGGAATGTAAAAGTAAAAATAAATAATAATGTATGGTAGAAGTAGAATCTTTTTGAGTAGTTTGTGGAGCTAAGTACAAGTAGCTTGAATGGCTTTGTGCCAAGGAATGTATGTGAGTAAGGCTCTGTGCTTGATAGAGAATTGGCTCTATGGATTGGTGCACAGGAGTGGAGGAATGTAATATTCAGATGAATAGTAAATAAGGCGAAGCGGTTGGTACATGTAGCCCCACACTGGGCTGAACCATGTATATCTTGTGTCTTTGGTTTTCTTTGTGTTGTGTTGTTTATGTTATGAATTTGATCAGTGCTTTGATTATTATGTATGATAGATAGATCTATTGTTACTTAGTGTTTTACTTGTGTTAAGGATAAATGAATGTTAGATCTAACTCAATGTTAAGTGCCGAGGATATATAATCATTTATTGTTACTGCGTCGATCTATTCTTGGGTATATTATACGATGTTAATAAGACTAGGAAACTAATGCATGCGATGTTCTAAGTGTTAATAGAATACCCTATGAAGTGTTATTATCACAAATATCTGTCCCATCTTGGGACACATGCATCGTATAACCCCCCCTGCTTCTACTTCGTGGTGACACTTCGTCTACTTCACAGGTGTCATCGAAAGGGAAAGTAGTTGGGGTTTTGTTGGTGCACTATTAAGCATTGAACCCTCGGTCTACCCCTGTGCCAAAAATATGAAAACATTACTGCACCTCTGTAAAATCTACTGAAAAAGGACAAAACATTCCAATGGACTCCAAAATGTGATAAATCATTCGAGATCCTAAAGGAGAAGCTTAGTACAATGTCGATTTTGATATTTCCAAAATGGGAAAATGAATTTCATGTCCATGTAGATGCTTTAGGAATTTCCTTAGGAGATATATTAGCACAACCTGGATATGGAAACATGGATCATCCTATCAATTTTGCGAGTCAGAAGATGTCACAAGAAGAGAGAAACTACACAACAACATAAATGGAGGGTTTAGCTATTATTTATGCTTTGCAGAAATTTAGACATTATTTGTTAGGTTCTCATTTTAAGTTCTTTACTAATCATTTTGCATTGAAATATCTAGTTAACAAACCTGTGTTGGAAGGGAGAATTTGTAGATGGTTGCTATTATTTCAAGAATTTTCTTTTGAGTTTATTGTTAAGCCTAGAATATGTAACGTAGGACCTGATCACTTGTCTAGATTAGAGTCAGGGGAAAGTGGTGGAGCAGTTGACGATCATCTCCCAGATGCAGACTTGTTCCGAGTTAAGGCCATACTAGAGTAACTGGAGGACATACAAATCTTCTTAAGTACAGGGGACTACCCAGAAACATATTCTGCAACCCATAAACACCATATGGTTGTTAGAGCAATGGATTACCAGTTGATCACAAGATAGTTGTATAAATTGGGACTAGATAGTATCCTCATAATAGATTTGTGGGAGGTCACGTAAGAGGGAAGGCCACTGCGCAAAAATTTATACAAGCTAGACTTTGGTGGGAAAAAATCTTCAAGGATGCAAAGGCATATGCTAGATCATGTGATGTTTCTCAAAGAGTAGGTAAGACATCACGACGAGATGAATTAACACTTCAAATAGTTTGATCTCTACAAGCATTTGAGAAGTGGGAACTTGACTTCCTTGGACTGATCAACCCCACAAATAAGCATTCAAAGGCTAGGTACATCATCACCGCAACTGACTACCTTACATGTTGGGCTAAGGCATCAGTTGTTCAGGACTGTTCGACTGATACTGATGCTAGGTTCATTTTTGAGAATATTATCACTTGATTTGGATGTCCTAGGAGCCTAACCAGTGATCTAGGAGATCATTTCATTAGTACCACTATAGCAAATCTTACAATAGAGTTTTTGATCCAACATCACAAAATTAGTCCCTACCACCTGTAGGCCAATGGAACTACAGAAGTGTTCGACAAGTTTCTCGAGAGAGGGTTAAAAAAGGTCTATTGCACAAATCAGGAAGACTGGGATGACCAAGTTCCAACAGTGTTATGGTCTTACAGGACAACCACAAAGAAAATCCACAGGTACACGCCATTCCATCTGGTCTATGGGAAATATGCAGTGGTTCCTGCAAAGTTCATCACTCTGAGTTTGTACGTCACATAGATCACACATATGTCAAAATAAGAATCAGTTGTGTAGAGACTTATGGAGTTACAAGAAATCAAAGAGACCAGGTTTTTAGTAGACTTCCATCAATCGCTTGAGAAAGCAAGGCAAAAATCTTGGCATGACATGCACATTAGAACAAAATTATTTTCCCATGGAGATAGGGTTCTACTCTATGATAGTTGGTACCAGAAGTATCCTGACAAGTTGTGCATGCATTGGTTGGGACCATTTATAATTTTGGAGATATGACCCTTAGGAGAAGTCAGAACCACGCAATTGGATGATATGATGCAGCCAGGATGGGTGAATGGTGCTCGAAACCCTGTATGTCTCAGAACTAAACTAAAATGATTGTTTCTCTATTCCGAAGGAGCATCTATAATAGTTAGATTCGAGTTTTCTGAATTTTTTGTAAAATCAGTTAATAAAGTAGGTGTGTGCAGTGTTTCATCGTGAGACATAGTTCATTTTTTGTTTAAGTGTTGGTTGATGCATAATGGATGACTCAACAACACTTGATCAAAATCACAAAGAATCCATTAATGATAGTCATTAATATGATGGGGAACCCCTTTGTGGTTGGAGGAAGAATGAATCTGAATATGATATGAGTCCATGTGACCACATGAACCCAGTCTAGTCACAACCTTTATTTCAATTATGGCACCCTTTCTAAATTCGGTTAATTGATAAGAAAATATGCCATCAATATTTGCGCTAATATTCCCACCCGTCAGATGGAAAGGTATGAAACTGGTCACGTCCCTATCGAACTCACACAAGTAAATGCTAGGATCGCCCGATCATATTTACCCTGTTAAATCGTCCCGTCAGACAACTCGGATCCAAGTTGCGTCCATTTGGTCGTGATGAACAACAGTTATTGCTAAACTTTCCTCTAATCCTGAGTATAAGGCTCTAAGAACTCACCATAGAACCCATCATTTTCAAAAGAACTTAGTAATTTTTGAATTCTATAGAGCGAGAAAGCCTGTGCAAGTGTGAAACTTGTAGTCATGACCCCTAGCCTTAGCCCACTGTAGAAGTTGTGATAACTTAAAATCCACAATGTCGAGAGCCACAGGAAGTCAAAGTGCAATGTCTAGAGAAGTAGTACAAGACGAACCTTGTGACCCCTGAGTCGAGATCGCAGGTGATCTCAAAGGAAAGGTGGAGCAGGTCAAGATCCTTAATCTTGAGTTAACAGATCTCATCTTATTCCCCTAGATGAACATATAAATCTTATGGGATATGGCTCCAACTGAGCTAGGAGGCATGTAGTTCATGCCAAAACCATACTTTATCAACCTATTCAACTCGACTATCATGAACCTCAGAGACCTACCAGTATTCGGTACCACTGGTGAGGTTGCACGGTGCACCAAATTCTTGATCAACAGTGTGCATGACCGAATTCTTTGGTTGGATAGGTAGTACCCAATCCATGATGAAGACATCCATTAGATTACCATACTATCCTTCGAAGGTGAGGATGTGTCGAAAGGATTCCAGGGTCTTGGTAAGAACGATAAAAAGAAAGGAGAGCCCAACATCTACAAGAGGTTAAACACAACGAGGGGGGGGGGTGCACATCAATAATTGATCCCATACTACCAGAGACAGTCAGAACGAGTTGTTACATCATATCCAACAAGGTTATGAGATCATGTGACAAGGGAAAATGCACGCTAGATGCACTGTCAATAGCATAGTTTTGTGCCAATGGCGTTGTGTTCAACTGGTGTAGTTACCTACTGGAGGAACTAGTAGTGGCTTGCGAGGAAGCCCAAAACAAGAGAGGTACCTTCACCTACGAATATTTTTTGATGGCATTTGCAATGTTCAAGTGGAAACCACCCATGGGAAGACCGTTGGCGCTAGAAGACAAGGGGATCCTTGTGAATATGTTTGATCCCTAACAGTCTAGGAAGGATTCACAGAATACAAGTTTCAACACCTCAACATTCTCTAAGTGGTACAATGGGATGATCGATGCAAAACAGAGGATCTGCATTCCATAGGAGCTCCTCAACTACAACACGAGGAACATTTCTTTTAGTATGAACTGACACATACATTTGTATGGCCAAGGTATTCTAATAGGGAGTATTTCCACTCGAGGATGTTGTCTTTCTACTTGGATGAGGAGGCCTTCGACAAAGAGGTAGTGTCATGGTCGGGAGTTAAACAAAACCTGTGCAAGTCAGGGATGCACTATATTCTTCCTGCTGAGTTTTTGAAGAAGAAAGGAAAATAAGTAGGGGTAGGACCGAGCATAGGCTCAAAGCCACAGAATAAAAAAGAACTGAAACATTCAGACTCTTAGGAGGAAGACGAGACACAACCATTGGAGAGTAAGAAAATAATGTTGTCATTCTTCCATCTGTTTCCATATAAATCTATTTTGACAGGTGAGGAAGTAAACAAGATCCTAAGTGATGTGTTCATTACTGAACCAATGGCGAAGAAGTTCATAATCAGGGACTTGCTGAGTAAAGTTCTGAACCCCTAACCTATTTCATTCTCCATCCCCCATACCCACTTAGCGATCAGAGAAACCCACATCATCCATATTCGGGACGACCTTGAGCTTGGCACCTTCCCATACACCATCATCACTCAACACCCTCCATTATAACCACAACCCAACTCGCCACCCCTAGAAACCACCAATCCACCCCAAGCCACAGACCCAAAGCCGATGCAACTCGATCCCCTAGTGAAAGAAGAGCAAGAACTGCCAGAAACAACCCAAGGGTTTCCTAAGCCGAGACCAGAAGTTTCTGGTCCAAACCCTGAAGTACCAGAGCAGAACCTACAACTGACTCATCCGAACCTAGAAATAAAGGACGAGCAGATTGTGTCATTTGTGTAGGAAAAGGACACCCATCACATCGCCTCAATGACCAAGGTTTAGGGTGCCAAAGAAAGAACAATGCAGGAAGCAGATGAAAGAAATGGCCAGGAGATACTAGAGGTTCAAAAGGAAACAAAATCAACATCCAAGAAGAGCACGACATCCATGCAAGAAGAGATGGAGATAGTTATCCATAACCCTCAGGGATGCATAGAGCTACTGCAACTTTTCATAGCCATAACAGAGGTTCTGACACTCTTTCCCTCGGCACTAAGGTTGAGGATTGTGCTAGGACCATCCATAGAGGAGGAGGCAGATACCCACTCGGGGCATTCAACGTCTAGTGGAATTCCACTGTAGACTCAAGCACCTAGAGACGCAATGCCGTCATCCACTGACATTGTACAATGGCTAGTGATGCACTTGTTTGGATTGATTCGGGCATCCACTGACCAACTAGAGAATATGCTACAGTAAGCTGAGAATTCTACCAAATATGCAAGGGATGAAGCGCTTCTTGCGCAAGTATGCAGGACACAACAAGTGCATGAAAATATCCAGGTTGAGAACCAACTGGAAAGAGTGTAGGAAAGTATTTCTCAAGCCTGACAGGAGATTCGTAAGGTTTAACCCAAACTTCCCAAAACCAGTGATGTAGGAGAGTCAAAGCATTAGATTTAGCTACACCAAGGAGCATAGACACAACTCACCACTCGCACTGAGCATCTGGAAGTGAAGTTGTGATAGAATCAACAAGAAGCAGAGAAACAACCTCAGAATATGTAGGAGCAAATGAAGAAGATAGTACTGGAAGATAGCAATGCCCGAGCAACACTACATAAGCACATAGTGCAATGCACAAAGATTTTCAGGGAAGTCAACGATTGGATGGGAACCATCGCTAGATGCAACCAGGTCCTGGAGGATGTGCACAAAAAAATCTAGGTATTGAATGAAGAAGTTGCAGCCACGATGGACCCACTAGAGAAACAACAAAAGTTCGACCAAATCCAGCAGGTGGACAATGAACTGAATTCCCTTTGAGGCACATTTTGTAACAAAGAAAGAGTTGTGTGACTTTTGACCTGTCATTCAGACAATGTATATTTAGATGCATCAAGTTTATGAAACAACATATTCCAAGTGGAACTCATTGGTTGCGTCCAAGCCAAAGGGGTATAGTACAGAGGCGACCAAACAGTTCATGGCAGAGGCATCACTCCTTTCCAAGAAGTGGTAGGATAAAGTTGGAAAATTTCAAGGAGTGAGGGAGTGGGCCTTGGTGTTGGTCCTAGAGTTGGGTCCTTCATTTGAAGAGGAAAAAGAAGATAAATATCAAAGAGAAGAGCAGAAGAAAGAAGAAAAGGAGGACAAGGGAAAACAATAGTTTCTCTTGGAAGATGCAAAAGAGCTGAGCACTTGACTCAAGGGCGAGTCAAGGTTTCTGGTCGAAGCCTATTGGGCCCTTTTTTTGGGGAATAAGGAATTGCACAAGTTTTGTACTAGTACGAGTTGCACAAGCTTCATAAGAATATCAAAAGAAGAGCAAGAAAGGGAAACAAAAATCAGTTATGAAAAGGACAATGGAATGCCATCTAAGAAAAAGCGGTTGCAACAGAAAAAGAAAGTTTGCAAGCTGAGACAAAAGACACAAACTAGCTTATATATAGGGATGAACATAATTGTAAATGGTTCATTGTTGAGTCATTCAATTTTTGATGTTGTCCGATCGAATTGTGATTAGGTTCAGTCCGATCTTCCCCTCTCTACAGGGTTGTTATCAGTTGAGTCAAGTAAAGTTTTGAGTCTGTAATGTAATTTGTACCCCTTTTTAGAGTAGATCTCTACGACATGAGTTTGGAGCCAAGAGTCTGTAATAGAGAACTATTGTATGTTTCTGAGCTTGTAAATGAAGGAAGATTATGAAGATAATATAAATAAGGATCTAAATTTTCAAAATATGTTGTATCTTCTTTTGTTTTACTCATGCATTACATTACTTATTTATCGTGTATAACTTCCTCATGATGGTTTTGTGTTTAAATTATTTTCTGCAACATGAGTAGGTTTGATTCTTGCACACAAAAGGTTTAGATCTATTTGATAGTTAGATGTCTTGCAAAAGACCAGGAATCCTGAATGTTCTGTGAATCCTCCTAAGTATTTTCCTTACCTTTCCCTATCTATTTGTCTCAACAGCGCTTTGGGTGAGACTTATTATCTTTGAAGGAGATGAAAATTACAACTCTCTAGACTACTCGGTACCTTTTCTTGGTAACCTGAGAAGGACCCTGTTGTGATCAAACTTGTGCCAACAATCTCTACAACCAACTTTAGACAACCTTGTGCTTAACTTCAGTGTGAGCGGAACCTCCTGAAATGACCAATTATACAATCGATTTCACCACTCCCTTAGTAATATGTAATGATCCCAAGACATTATGCAAGGATCATCACTGTTTTGGTGTTTTTTTAAAACTTTTTCTGAGTGAGGTATTTCATCAAACACTTTGCTGATCTA
>CBVK0101837215.1:0-23073 GCA_900067695.1 Picea abies
AGAAATGGAATGACATGTACTATCCATATAGAATAGCATTTCCTAAAAATATATCAAAAATCATACCGTCATCCATCAAACAAACTTGGGTCCATTACCCAAACCTGGGTTCTCCAACTTCTCATGGCCATAAATCTCTAACCGTGAGGAGTTATGTGACATTCCACATACCACCAAAAATGGCATGACAATAACTATCCATCTAGTATAGTTTCACTGAAAAATTCACTGGCATTCATCTCATTATTCCACAAATAAGCATGGGTTCTCTGACCATACTTATAGGATAACTCAATCCACAAAGAGTCTTCCTGTGAGGGATTTCATCTTAAGGGGACCACTTTGGAGTTCATATATTTCTACTTATTATCAACCATAACAAGACAATAATGAGTCATCTTTACATCAAACAATCTTGGGTCCATTACCCAACCTTTGTGCTACGAGGCTTTCTTCAAGGGTTGACATCAATGACAACCAACCTTAATCAACAATAAAGTCCAAACCCCACTTTGAGAAAGGAAAGTCCGAGAGGAAAGGTTGTAATGACATGGATGAAAGGCATTCTTTCCTAGCAAATTTCTGGCACTTGTCGCAAGATCTCGAAAAAACATAACAGACACAAAAGATTGAAGGTCAATAGTATCTTTTTCTAATCATCTTGAAAGTAGTGGTTTTAGCAGAAAAATGACCTCCTACATGAATAACAAAATTTGAAGAACCGTGAGTTTCTTGCAACAATTTATGTGCTTCCTCATTGTTTACAGAGCGAAGCAAAATACCATCAAAAAATATTCTAAACAATAAGTCTCCTATAATGACATATCTAGCAGATTCGAGACAGAGCCTTCTTCTTTAGTGAGTGTCTAAGTTATCTAGGAATATTTGATTTTGCAAATAATAAACCAAATTTTTTGTACCAGGGATGTTCAAAAACATGAAGGATTTGATTTTCAATGTAGAACAGTGATGATAGAGAGTTATCTTGTTCATCATTTGCTTCACTAGTTTCAACATGTTGAGCCAAGTGAAGGGCTAAGTCATGTCCCTTGATGGTGTTATAAGTCACGATAGTTAAATTGTGCTCCTGGATCTTGGCAAGCCAATGTGCAAGCTTCCCTGAAAGATAAGTCTGTGAGAGCAAAAACTTGACAGCAGGTAAAGGGAATTTTACCAATGTGTGCTTACCTAAGATGAAGTGGCGAAACTTTTCAACAACTTTAACAAGAGTGAAAGCATGCTTTTCAATGAAAGAATATTTAAACTCATCATCAGACAAGCTTTCACTCATGTAAGCCACTGTTTTTTCATTTCCTTGGTCATCTCATTGCATGAGGATAGCATAAATTTCTTCCTCTGTGGCATTAGTATATATCATGAATTCTTTCTCAAAATCTGGCTTCGCCAAAACTGGTGCGGAGCTAATTTCTTTCTTGATCCCTACAAAAGAATCTTTGAAGTCATTTGTTCAAGATAAGGAACGATCTTGCTTAAGCAGATTATGAATTGGTTTAACCATTACAACAAAATCAGGAACAAACCTATGGACAAAGTTAATAAGTCCCATAAAATCTCGAACCTCCTTCCTAGAAGTGGGAGAAGGCAAATTTAGGATAGCAGCAATCCTTTCAGGATCAATGCTTATTCCTAAATCGAGTACAATGTGTCCAAGGATCTTGCCCTTGGTAACGCCGAAAATAGACTTAGAAGGATTTAGAGGAATGCCAAATTTCCTACATCGCATGAGAAATCTTTTAAGATGACCAAAATGATCTGACTGGTTTTTAGAGTACGCAATTAAGTCATCAAGATTGATCTGAATGATCTTGCCAATCAAATAATCAAAAGTTATTTGCATAGCTCTTTGAAAAGTGACACCTGCATTGAATAAGCCAAAAGGCATACATTCATAAGAAAAAGTGTCCAAACGAGCAATTAAGGTGGTTTTATATTTATCTGCCCTTTTTACCTTGATTTGATTGTAATCGGAAAAAACCGTCAAGTAAGGACATCATCTGTGACCCTGCAACTTGCTGCAAAATCATTTCCATATTAGGGAGAGGAAAGTGATCTTTTATACTAGCCTGATTCAATGTGTGAAAATCTATGCATAATCTGATCTGACCAGTTGGTTTCCGAACGAGAACCAAATTTGAAACCCATTCAGAATACTTGACCGGAAAAATGATCTGAGCCTTCAAGATTTTTTCCAACTCCTTTCGAATAGTTGCTTCTAGTGCAGGGTTAATAGGTATTTTTTTTTGCCTAACTGGTTTTATGCCCTCCTTGATTGGAATGGAATGTTGTATAAGAGCAGGATCAAAACCACAAAGATCCTCGTAAGACCAAGCAAAAACATCTTGAAATTCACCAAGCAGTCTAGCGAACTTCAATTTTTCTTCATCAGAACATTGAGCACCTATTTTAACATTCTTTGGAGATTCATGTGTTCTAATGTTCAAGGAAATGGTTTCACCCACTTTCCTTTTCGACTCCTCTTCTTTATATTTCTCTTTGTTGCCTACATCACTCGATGAAAATGAACTTTCTAGAGGATTCAAGCCCTTAGGAATCTTGTTATCCTCCATTGATATAATTTCCTTAGGCTTATAAGGTTAATTTTGAATGAAAGCATAGATATTCTCATCACTAGGGAAGACCTTCCATGATTCTATATTGTCAGGGATGTGTGGACGATATAGAGATTGAAAAGTACAATCAGGTCTTTGAGGCAGAAGCTGACGATTAGAAGGGGCTGCAAAAATAGCTAACCGATCAGCCATTGAGTTCAATTCCCTCTTAACATGAGTAATATTGAAAGATAGTAGGTTCGAGATAAATGCCCAAACAGTTTGGGTGTAGAGTTTCATAAACTTGTTGCTAGGGGAATATATCTTACGTACAAGGCTCACAACAAGCTCATAATCCCCAAAAACTGTAAGATGACTACAACCTAGATTATAGGTGTTTTCAATGCCTAATAATAAAGCTTTGAATTCAGTGACATTGTTTGTGCAAGCAAACTCTAACCTATAAGAAAAATTATGAATTTTCCCCACAGGAGAGTACAAGATCATGCTAGCTTTGTTTCCTTCATTAGAGCATGAACCATCAAAGTGAATATGCCACATACCGTCGTCTAAGTCGATTTGTTCCAAGGGAGTGTTTTCCTCCTCGACAAAGATGGAATACACCCCTAGGTCCTCTTTGATATAATTCACATTAGGCTATGGAACACTTTCTATGTAAGGTGAAATCCTTCCCTCTCTAAGGACTATGATGTTTTTACCATTCCGAGGAATGGATAAGTGTGTCCCGTCGAGTGAGAGGTATCCACCTGTTAAATATTGCCAATCTCCTCCTAGGATAATTGAGTAGTTTCTTACTGGCATATAAATTACCTAAATATTAAGGGTTGTCCTTATTTCAGGGTGCGCGCACAAAACCAAGGTCACATCCTTGATTTCACCTATGGTCATTTGTTGTAGACTATTATAAGAGAGCATGATTTTGGCATTTTCATTTGTACAAGACAAGCCTAACTCTTCCATAATAATATGTGATATTACACTTGGGCCCGAACCGCCATCAATGAGGCAACAATGAGCAATCTTATCCATAATCTTTACAGAAATATAAAAAGGGAGATTTTTTATAGGGTATCTAAAATTATATACACCTACTTTATTTACGGACGAATCCTCTTCATCTACCTCTTCAGATAGGTTGGCTACAACTGAATCTTTTCATTCCATGAATTGTTTTAGATGCCTCTGTTGTTCAGGGATGACAACCATGTCCAGAAAGGTTGCATCTACTTTGATGTTGGCGAACTGATTTAGAATATTGAATTTGGAAGAGGGGAGAGGGGAGGTAGTTCCTTGACTGTTAGGAGCCTTAGGAAACTGAACAGTAGCAGCTGGTGAGGATGAGCTCGAGCTAGAAGAATTACGAGGAGGATCATATTTGCTTTTGGGATCATAGTATTTGTTCCTTGTATTGATGATCATGACATCTTCTGGATCTACAAAGTATAGGACAACAATGGTAGTTTCAGGTCTTTTACCAAAGATTTTATCTCTGGCACTCTTCTTTACCTCACATGTAGTTTCCTCGTTGTGTTCCTTGCAAAATTTACACCAACTATGAGGCATGATAGCTTTAGGATGAAAATTATTTTCATTTGAATTTCTAAAGGGGGGTCTAGAAGAGGATGAAGCTCCAGGGGTAAGAGGGGAGACATTTCCTTTTTGCTAATACACTATCATATGATTATTCATGTCTTGTACAAGCTGTAAGAGGGCGGACATGTCTATTTGTTTAACTGATTCTCCATCAGGAAGACCTGTTCTTTCAAGCTATTCTTCATTCTCTAAACAAGTATGCAGAGCGAAACCAAGGTTATTAATGGCCTTTTCCTCAAGCCTATGATGGTAGGGGGAAGGTAATGCATTATAATAATGCATGAAAACAACTTGGTTTTGAGGTCGAATGAGTTCAAGGATTTGATTGTATAACTTGGTGAAATGCAAGTTGAAGGACTTGATGGTCTCACCATCCTTATAAGAGATGTTATTTCATTCATGTAACTGTTCGCCTAGGATTTTGGATTTCCCATAGGTGGATCTGAACCAATAGACTAATTCCTCCCAAGTAGACAGAATTGTAGGAGGAAGGTCAAAGATATTGACTACAACCTTCCCTTCAAGGGAATTGAAAAATAAGTGCATACAAGTATTATTGTCATTGGCTCCTATGTCGTGACGTGCATTAGAAAATGCCACCTAGTGTTCATTTGTAGTGACAATGTTATTCCCTGAAAACCTAGGAAGATGCTCTTTGAATTTAGGAAGTGGATGAGTAGCAGGTTCTAGGTTAAGAGGAGAGGAAACATGCCACGGTGTGGTTGTAGCATCTTCTTCAAATTGAAAAAGCCCGTACTTTTTGATGACTTTGGTGGGGTTTGTGGTAGATTGGACAAGAATTTGGTGACTATATAAGCTACCAATCACTAACGAAGCTGAAGATTGAGATGAAGAAGCACCTCCAGTGCCACCAGAGCCACCAAAGCCACCACTAGATGTGATCTTGTGGATAATAAGTAAGGGAGAGAAAGACGAACATGATGAATCATACAAGGTTCTCCTTAGAGCACTTTGTTGGGTTGATAACACAACGTTACTTCTTCCTATTTCACAGTAGGATTAATTTCAGGTGATAAGCCTCTTCTTCTCCTAGAAACACGAAGGTCTAAGGACATGAAAAGAAGATCAAATCTAAAGGAAAAGAAATTTTTGGCTGATTCCTACGTTGTCTATGCCTAGCTTCCCAATGTTCTTGGGCACTTATGTCTTGTTCAATTGCTGCCCATGAATGATTAAGATCACCCCGAGTATTAACAGTGTCTAAAATGGTGTTAAACAAGTTTAAAGCAATGTTGGTCTGATATTTAAGACCATGCTTAATATTAGGTTGTCTTGCAATAGGTACAGTCATTAAGAAATGAAACAATCAAAGAAACAATATCAGAAAAAAAAAATATATTCGATGATAATCAAGCATAAAAATCAGCTAGAGAGATATTAAAGATCTCCCTAGTATGGTCGCCAAATAAATGTTGAGGAAAAGATATGAAATGATCTTACTCAAGCATTTTCAGATCTTACTTGGCTAAAGAAAGATAGACGGGAATATCACCCTATGTTTATAGCCATCAAAAATTGTTTCCTAATCCACAAGTATTGGTTACAAGGGCTTAGGCTGATTTTCTTATAAATAAAAGATTGTTGAAAAGTTCAATGTTTATATAATTTTCTTAATATAATAGATGCATAAATAAATGTAGAGACAGAAGTAAAAATACCAAGTCAATAGTCAACACAAATGAGACATAAAGCAATCGCTTATTTCAATCCAATTATCGAAGAATATTTCTCTTTACAAAATTCCCTGAGGAAGTTTAGACCAAAGTCAAACTTAGATGTCCTCGATGAAAATCATACAAAAGGACTTCTGACAGAAAGTAAAAATTGAACTTTAAAAGCCTAATCAACTTGCCATAGATTGTTGCCCACTTGACTCTGTACAATATCCTTTATCAGTCATGGAATTTAATTCACAAACAGACAAGTCTACATAGACTATCAAAGATAGATCAACACCTCTGAAAAGAAAGTGTCTGAATGATGTAATTCAACCTTGAATCTTGTTGTCTACAATAGGACCCTGCTATCATAAAAGAGAATTAGGCTTTCAATGAATTAAAGAATGAATGAAAACTAAATTATCTCAATAAAACTCAAGAACGGACCTTAGTATGCTTTCTCCTTCTATTCTCTTCTTGTTCCTCCTCTTTTTCCTTTAAGCAATCCGAATGAGTTGAAGTAGTTAAACTACCTCTTTAGTTAAGATAACTAAAACTCAACCAACTTTTAGTTTAGGGGGAAAATTAATAAAATAATAATAAGGGTCTTTAATAAATGATAACTAGTAGGTGGGACCCCTTGTGACTCCCTTTAGTTTTTTTAACAAGCATAAACACAACTAGTTAATCAATAAAACACATCCCTCCTTGTGGCTCCCATCATCACTCTCATAATTTGAAAATTATTATCAATGATATTTGAAACCACATCCAAAAATATAATATCCAACATATCCAAAAGATAGTGTGTTGTCCAAAAACTTCAGAAGTCAATTGCTCTCAACAATCAATAAATAAAAACACTCAAAAGCCATATTGCCACTCTAGGAGGCAATTTCCCCCCTTTTTTTTTTGTCTCCCTTTGATTTATTTGAATTTGCCTTAGGTTGTGTGGAGCCTTTAGGCCTAATCTCACTGATAACATGAGAACAATCATCTCTCAAATGCATGTGGGATGAAATGGATTTCGCATAGTCATTTGAGGGAGAGGAGGGGGCAACAACAACTTTTCCTTTATAAGGTGCATGGTGGGCTTCGGTTTTTAACATCTTGTATGCATGGGAAGACTGTACCGGTGAGTGTGCAGGGGCAACTTGGACAATTGGGTTAACCGGTGGAGGAGGAGTAGGTTGAGACAAATTGGGCCAGCCACGATGTTGAGAGACTGTCAGGTGGACAATTTCTTGCCATCTGTCATTTTCAGGGACTTCAAGTTGTAATGAGACATGAGGGTGAACTGGGGTACCAGGGATATGCAGGGCTTGGAAAGGAGGCCTTTATGGCCTAGGTTGGACCACTCCTTGTCCAATCTAGTTAAAAAATCCATCTTGAAATAACTGGCTCAACTCTTGTGAGTCTGCATCAAAATGCATAGAAAACCTTGGCCTTATAGGGCCCCTGTTCCAATTTCCTCTTCCTCTGTTACCCCGGCCACGACTACCTCTACTGAAGAATCTCATTCATGTATGCTTTACTTATTAGCAACTAGTTTCTTCAACAAACCATACATGACATCTCTTTAAATATGAAACAAAGTTTGGCTCAACAACACATCAGATTCATGCAATCCAATCCTTAAAAATCGTTTAATACTTGTCAATAAGCAGGGAGTGAATAAGGGTTTTGGGATATATGAGGGATTGTATTGAGCGAAAAGTGGTAAAATAAAGGGGGGTAGATCATGATTACTGCTCAACAAATCATCAAACAATCAACTGTAATGTAATAACAAAACATATCAACTATACCTCATCCTTGTGCCATCCTTCAACTACTATAATACATAGTTGTTTATTTAACTATAATTTAATTTTAAGAACAGGGAGTGAATAATGAATCTGGGAAGGGTAGGGGACTTGTAATGTGCAGAAAAGTGAGAGAATGGCAGGGAAATAACGAATATTGTTCATAAAACAAACCAAGTATCAATAAACATAACTCTGTACTCAATACAAAAAATACCAACACCAATTCAATAATTACTGTTTATCAAAACTATTCATTGTTCAACATTCAAATTCTTCAAATTCTCAATTAGAACAGTTTGCAATAATACTCATAATCGAAACAACTTTCAACAGTCCTGTTAAGAAAATGCCTGGTCTCTAATTTCTTTCCTTTCCTTTTAAGAATCAAAAGAAAACACACAACAACATTGCTCCACCTCTATCCATAATACATCACTATAAAAATATCATGCATTGTCCATAAATTCACAATCGACCAATTAAAACATATGCACATGTCCCTTTCCAAATTGAACAAACTTCTAAAACATGCCCGATTTCATACATTCTTAAACACATCAACCAATAAATTAATGTAACAGAACCACAGTCAACACAAACCCAAGCTTCATCACTGTCAATGCAACCATTCATAATATGCTCGATGATTCCATAATATATGCACAATGAACCTAATGAAATACACACAGTTACCAGTTCCATAAATTGCTATAACCCTAATTAGGCCTAGTGAAACACACAGGAGTCTCCAATTTGCAATCAACACCCTATTGTAGAACACAGTGATTCAAAATATAATGAAAAAGAGGCAGCACTTTGATTTCATATTATTACTCATTCTTGATCATAAATTTTCAACCAATTTCATTATAGGAAGTCGAGATAGGGACTCGACAAAACATTCCATAACCACTCCACTTGATAACCAATTTTTGACAACCAAAAAGATGCCCGACAGGAGTAAGAACAGTTAGGGATTTTTAAAATCGGGCTCTGTCACAACAAATACAAAGAGGTAATCAAGAGTGATTTCAGTCATCAATAGCACGAATAACTAGGGTTCCTCATAAACATATCAACCATAGGAAAAGACCCTTCGATACAAGCATAGTAGAAAACCACAGGGTTCCTTATAACTCCCGATCTAGGCAATGGCACAACAATTAGCCACAGAGGAAAAAACAACGGGTAGGGTAGAAAAACCGATGTACATAGTGCGTTTTGCATTTGCAGAGGAGAAGCGAATGTCCACTGGATAGTGACAGTTACCCAGAACACACAGAGGTATAACCTCTGTCTATTTCTTAAGAGTCTAATCATTTGATAACAATGCCAATGATGATGCATAACCCGAGGCATACTTATATCACCCAAAAACCATATAGCATATATATTGACATAATAGCCACCCTAAGGCTGACTTCCGAGATACTTTGATGCCAAGACCATGTAAATAATCCCACGACCATGAATTTGGAAAAATACACAACAACCAAATGGTAGTCCGAATACGACTGGACAAGGTTACCCTCATAACTGTGAGGAAGCATCCATAAACAATACACAGAGTGAAACCCTCGGCCATTAAAACACAGAGAGATAGTGTCCATATTCATTAAAAACCCACAGAGACCCACCAAGATTTTAACCAACAGAGCAACCAACGAATGCACAACTCAACCAAAACCAATTCTTTTACTTGCAAATCGAACAATTACACAATCATTCCAGAGAGAAAAACCACACATTTATACAGTTGCAATTCTCAGGAAAACACAAACCCAAGCATTACTGAGCTATTGTTTGTTCATACACAGTGTTTGCACCCAATTCGTCACTTGGTGAGCAAATATTGGGTGCTTACATGCCCAGTTGGGTCTTGCTGAGCATGACAGCTATAGAGGAAAGGGTTAGAGAAAACAAAACAAAACTATAAGCAAGAATTAAATTAAAACAAACTAAACTATGAGCATATGGATAAAGAAATAAAAACACAAAAAGACCAATATCACCAATGTTTTTGGGCTGATCTATTGATGAAATCAAAGCACAATGAAGAAAGGGAACTGTGGTTCCTTCTTCCTCCAAAGGAAGGCTCTTGAGGCCCTCACAAACTTGCTCTCCTTACAATAAGAAAATGAGAATGATGGTGAAAGAACTCCAAGCACATTCACTCAATGGAGAGGTGAATGGCTCAATGAAATGGTGCTAATGTGTTATTGTCAAGGAGTGAGTCCTTAAAACAATCTAAGCAACATAACATTACATGAAATTCCTTGAGAAAATGATGTTTCTTCATGGCTTTTTATAGCATAGCATTGGGTGATTATGTAACTCCTTTGAGGTGTGAAAAGGGGCTCTTTAGGGCTCAATTAGGTCTTTGACCAACCTACCATGCAGATTTAGCTTAGATTTGATGGTCAAATCAGGTTGGGAGCTGGTCCATAAGTGGTTGGGAGGCCGACCAATTCAATAAATGCGCCATTTAGCAGGTGCGCAGGTTTTTTCGCTAACAGTCGCGCATCGTGCGTGCATGCGCGCATTGTACGTTCCTGTTCCGCGCATATGTGCATGCACCCATCTTCTGTAAAACGCCCTTCAATTTTTGGTTACTTTGTATAGTTTTTTACCCTTTTGCAATGCTGTGAAATTAATTCAGTGCCATGAATGACTTCATTCCTGTTTGACGATGCTGAGTTCTTGTCGCCATGTGCGGACGAAATTTCAGTGATAACAGATGCCCCTTGATGGATGAGGTTAGGAGCATACGTATAGCCAAAATCCATCAATGTTTCTTCTACTGAGAATGTTGTTGTAAGGGAGAGCAATAGTGGGACTGTGTAGAGAAATCATTTGGAGAAGAAAGGAACTGGTAGAACCCGACCTTCTAGAAGGTGCGTAACAATATACAACTGTGTACAAATGAGGCGGGCATGCCCCATGCTCATTTTATGTAACTCTGACAAAAGATGACTGAAGTGTTGGTGTAGACAACTGCAACACCCTCGGGGGTGGTGATGATAAAGGCGGAAGACAATTCTGTAGAGGAATATACTCTGAACAAGAGGCAATGATCGCGGTGATAAGCAACGATGATGATGTGGGCATTGATGGCCCTACCAGGTTCAAAGGTCTTCGACAAATGATATAAAGAACTGCAATAGTCACAAAGTAAGACCCACCATAACATGAGAAAGTGTTGGCGTCGAATGTTATGGGGGTCAACGACAGCAGGGAGCAATGGTGTTTCACCTTGTGCCATCCGAGATCTCTCATTAAATGGAGAATGAGAATCAAGATACTGTCGCCCTTCTGGAAAATGTGTGCTGCTGTCGACAAAAGGGGGACGCGACTCCTAGAAGCAAAGGGCTTCATAGAATCTACTGAGGTGAGGAAGTGGCAGAGGTACATGGACGAAGTCAAAAAGTGGGAAGATTCAAGACTGCCCTTGGTTGGAGGGTGTATGATATAATGAGTGGCCGCAACCGTGTGACAAGGTTGAGTGTCAGGGGGACGCTAAGACCGAGGATAAGTTGTGCCAGAGGTGGGACAAGGCGAACAAATTCAGAGGGTAAAAGTAAGTGATCGGGGTAGTACTCTGAAGATATGGATGATGCCGGCAAGAGTAGATGAGAAGCAATGCTCCAACCAAGGGTGACATGGGTTGCGTGTGGCCAAAAAAGGAAGCAAGTCGCCAACGATGACGACAAAAGGAAATGACTGAAAATAAAGGTGTTTGTACAATAAATAATAAATAATTTTGGAAAAAATGTACAAATACAGAAACGGGTGCCCCAGCGTGAAATGAGTGCCCCAGGGAGGGCAGAAACTTCTTGGAAAATGGATGAAGGGTGGGGGCCCCATTGGTGAGTTTCTGTATGAGGTAGGTGGAATGAAGATAGGTTCACAGATGGGAAAACTGATGGTGGATGGAATGGTAGGTTCATGATCTTGCGGAGGTGCAGGTAAAAAGAATAGAACCATAAAGTGATGATCTGGGAGTCCATATGGGAAGCTAGCAAAATGAGGAGAAGAAGTATGTGGTGGATCTGCAACATGATGAAAGACTATCAGGACTCCCATCCCTAAAGGGTAATGAAGAACAAAATGAGTGTCGAAAGTGCCAAAAGGTGCTATGAATGGGACAACTCATGTGGGTGAGAATGCTACCGAGGTACAGTACCGATGATGCAAAAATGGAGGCGTGGGTACTACAGAGCCAGGAATGAGGGTCCTAAAGGCCAATATCAGCGGGTGTGACTGGAAATGTAAATTCAATATAGCGGGAGAGACTACATGCCAATGCTGAGTATATACCTGGAGGAATGATGTTGATGGAGGATGATCAAGTACCTCCGCACAGGACAACCAAATACCCAAAGTGAACAATATCTGAAGAGAATCTAAGATATGAGTATGTATGAGATAATTGTGACAATGCGAGTGCGTACCTGACCATGATATGAAAAAAAGGTGCCCCGGGGGCTTAGGATGAAAAATGGCCCAGGGACAGCTGTGATGTAGGTGGCGGGACGCTGATCTTGTGGCTGAAGATGGTTTGAAAAATGGACACCTTAGGCTCCCAGAATGGTGAGTGGAAGTTTGGAAAAAGGGCTATATATAGCTGTAGGGCCCACATTGCCACCTCATTTGTACATGCTGCAACAGTGACTGGACAAGCAGATTTCAGAGGAGATTTGGTGATTCAGGGAGAACGAGGCGGCCGATCGACGTTCTGCGAGTTTCAGGTTAGTGGTCTGATCATCCTGCATAGAAATAGGCTTTCAATTTTTGGGCAGGGTAGGTACGGGGGGCCGTACAGGGGGTTTGAGGGGATTTTTGATAGGATGTGGGCCCACGTGCGCGGGCGATTCAGTGGAAGGCACGCATACGTGTGTGCCTGTTCACTGAACATGAGTGCATGGGTGCGCGGGTAGAGTAATTTAAGGCACGCCCTATGGGCGCGCCTGTGAGTTGAACAGGCGTGCATAAGTGCGCGCCTGTGGGTTGTACAGGCGTGCACATATGCGCGCCTGTATGATAGACAGGCGCGCTCAGAAGCGCGCCTGTGTAGTGAACAGGCACGCACATATGCATGCCTGTATAGTGAACAGGCGCACATGTGTGCGCGCCTGTGGGTGAAAAAATCGCGCCTTTGAGGCAAGTTTTGAAGGGTGAAAATTGAGTCTTTGTGATACATTTGATGGTTGCATACGCTGATATAGGACTCTATGTTGTGTGCAGGTGGCCAGCAGTGACTATGGCAGTTTGGTGGCGTGAGCGAGACTAGTCGCAGTTGCGAGATGCTGTGGCCAATGTCGGGCCTGAGGTGCGAGCGACTTTAGCAACCTGTGGGTTGCTAAAGTTCTTTGAGTGTCCGTTGATACGGACACAGGAGTACTTACTACAGTTCCTGCTCCAGATGTGGAGTTCGGAGCTGCACTGCTTCCTCGTGCGAGGAGAGAAGATCCCCTTCACTGCGGTGGAGGACGTATATTTTTTGACTGGGCTCCCTTTCCAGGGAACGCCGCTACCAGCAGATCCTGTGTTGCTGAGGGATACAGGCCTTGCCACGATTGGCGCGTGCTTCTGCTCAGGCCCAGACTTTATGTCAGGGACGGTGGTGAGCATTAGTGCTATTGATTCGTTAGCGCATCGTTGCATAGCAGCGATGATTGTTCGGGTGTATGGGTCACTTGCGACCCAACAGATCAGTGGTGGCTAGCTGCAGGTGCTGGAGAGAGTTGTGGTGGGCCGTGAGCGGTTCGCCTGGGGTCTGACGTTGCATGTGCGTATGACCGCATAGATGGACCATTGTTGGTCCATCGGTATAGGCGAGTTTGCTTATGTCTCGATCCTGGTAGTGTGGTTTTTAGAGAGGGTGTCGATGCTGCGCCCGAGGGTTCTACTAGAGGCACCTGGGGAACGAGAGCCGCGATTGAGGCGGTGGTCGGGAGTTTTGATTCGCCACGGTGGTGGCGAAGGTGGCCACTATTTTTCGGCACAGGCGGCACAGATCTGGCAGCAGATGCCACAGGTGATACTTCGGTACCCCTATGCTGGGGTTGACTTCCGGGGGGACTCGGATATGGTGCTGCCTCCTGGGGAGGCATTTCACTATCGAGGTATGCTGAGTTTGTGTATGTTTTTGATTTATGTTATGTTTTTGAGATATCAGTCCATATGTATGATTTATAGATACTGATACGATCTGCTGTTGTTTGGTTGGTGCATGTGTAGATGTGGCACCTCGCAGGCGAGATGAGGTCGTGGGACATCCAGCAGAGCCCGAGAGGGCAGCGGGGAGGCGCCGTTTTGATGACCCTGGTGCGGGGCCATCACATGCTCCTCCGATGACAGCTGGAGTAGATTTTGATGATATACGCCGTCGTCTGGAGACGGTTTTGCAGGACGTGCCTGAGGGCATGTGGATCCGCATCCAGGATGAGGGGTTCCTGGAGTAGTGCATAGGAGTACCTCAACCATGGCGGGGTATAGTGCGACGAGCAGCTGTGCTCGCCGCGATGACTAGTGGACGCCTGCCGCCGGGGTAGGAGGGTCCTGCGGGTGTTCCACCACCTCCTCCTGAGGGAGGAGCAGGTGGGGGTGCGATAGAGGCACCTTGATGTATGTTATGTACCTTTGTGATTGTATATAGGATGGTGAGCTGATTTTTGTACCGAGGTGTGGCACTGGCCTACGGGCAGATGTATTTTTGTATGTAAACATGCGGATGGCCTGATGGGCCCATATATATATATGAGTATACATATTTTTTGAGATCCTGATGTTGTTTACATATGTTTTTTGTTGATGATGATGTCTATTCTATCTATATGCTGTGACAGGATGTATGAGATGTTCTATGTATGTGTAGCTTGATGTGATATATGCCAATCTAACACCATGTTAGCTATTTCATCTGTTGTTTGATTCAATTGTCTTGGAATTTGTGTAAATGTAATGGAATCAAAATATCGAGATAACAATCTAACCTGCAGGTATTTGCGAAAGAGGCACGGATCGCGTACACGATATACATTGTTGAGTTGGAGAACGACTAGTTGTGAGTCGAGGAAGACGCTAAGGTGACGAATATGATGACACTGGGCGTCGACCAAGAGGCCAATGACCACAATGTATTCGGCTTGGTTATTGGTTGCTGGTCCCAAACATATGCCGCTTGAATGTAGCATTTCGTGTGAGGGTGTGTAGAGATCCCAAGCAGCTGAAGCGAGATTTTGTGTCCAACGGCTGGCGCCGTCAGCGTAACCAATGTGGTAAGCTGGTGGAGGAAGCATCTATCAATAGCACAAAGGATAGTTTAGACGAGAGGGTAGGAAAAAAAATATTAAAAACACTAAAAAAGAAAAAATAACCTAAAGTAGAATGACTACTTCTAAGCATAAAATTTCTTGAGGTATAACCCATTGACGGGTTCCTTGAGGGAGAGGCCTTCGGGGGAGGCCAGGATGTATGTGCCTTTTGTGAGGCAATGTTGGATGATGTAAGGGCCATGCCAGAGTGATTCGAATTTGCCGTGGCCAAAGGTATCATGAGCGATATCATAGGCCAAGACGAGGTCTCCTTCGTGAAATGACCGAAGGTTGACATGGCGATCAAAAGTAGCTTTGGATCGTTTTTTAGCTGCCTCGTTGTTCTGTAATGAAGATTGACGATCTTCATCCAGCGACTCCAAGTTTAGCAAGCGCTGCTCTATTGGAGCAGTGTCAGGTAAAAGCTCAATTGCGGTGCGTAGGGTGGGAATTTCGCACTCGATGGGAAGAGTTGCCTCGACCCCATGGACTAAATGAAATGGCATGAAACCTGTAGCGGTCTTTACTGTCGTTCAATAAGCCCATAGCGTGGAAAATAACATATGATGCCAATTGGTTTTATGTTTATTAACCGTGCGCTGTAACATGGTCTTGAGGACTTTGTTCACTGCCTCGACTTGTCTGTTTGACTGAGGGTAATATGGTGAGGCGAACTCGTGAGAGAAGCCTAACCGAGATGAGAGTTCAACGAATATCTCATTCTCAAAGTGTTTCCCATGGTCGGAAAAAAGTTGGAGTGGTACTCCAAAATGGGATATGATGTGGTTAAAGAAAAAACGCGTTGCAGTGTCAGCGGTGTTGTTGAAAGTGAGAATAGCTTCGGCCCATTTGGTGAAGTAATCAACGACGACAACAATGTATTTGTGACCATTGCTGGAGGGAATATTACAAGTCATAAAGTCGATGCCCCATTTACAGAAGGGGCCCGCAGTAATGACAGGGTGAAGAAGAGCGGGGGGAGCGCGGGCTTTGTTGGCGTAGAGCTGACATTGCTCACATCGTTTCACGGCATGAATGCAATCCTGAAACAAGGTAGGCCAAAAGTAACCGGCTCGAATAATCTTTTGAGCCATGGATATACCCGACAGATGGCCCCCACATACGCCGCTGTGGCAGTCGTTTAAGACTCTGTCGGCCTCGTCAATAGTCAGGCAACGACGAAGAATGGTGTCGACGCCCCTTCGATATAGGATGTCTCCGATGAGGAGATAGCGGGGGGCCTGATGGCGAATATGCCGATGATCATCTCGTGATAGGTGGTTACCGAACTTTTGAGTTCATAGGTAGACGAGAAGGTCGCCATACCAAGGATCATCTAAAGCGATGTAAAAGAGATGTTCGTCAGGAAAGTCGGTGTTGACGGGGGCACTGGTGGTGTCGGAGGGAAGGGTCGTGACAAGTTCGGCGAGAACGAGGGCCTTCTTACGCTTAGGTGTTGAGAACTCGAGGTCGTACTCCTGAAGGATAACGATCCATCGAGTGAATTTGTCGTTAACTTGGCAACGACTGAGCAAGTATTGCATAGGGTTGGAATCTGCAACGACCTTTGTGGTGCGAAGCAGAATGTAATGGCGCAGTTTCTGGACTGCGAGGACAACTGCAAGAGCTAGTTTTTCTTCATGTTTGTACTTCAAGGGTGGTCCGGAGAGGTTCTTACTAATGTAGTAAATGATGTGTTCACGATTGTCATCTCCTAGCTGGACAAGGATGTCGGCTACTGATACAGCTGATGTTGATACGTAGAGAATGTAGTCACGATTGTAGTCAGGTGCACTAATCAAAGGTGCATTTGAAAGCGCTGTTTTAAGATCGTCAAATGACTGTTGGGCATAGTCATCCCAGTGAAACGAGATGTCATGACGTAGTAAGCGAAGGAAACCATGTGCACGGATGGCGTAATCCGGGACAAAGCACTGAAGAAAGTTAGCTTTGCCCTGAAGACTCTGAAGTTGCCGTAAATTCCGAGGAGGTGGAATTTCGGTGATGGCTTTGACTTTCAGGGGGTCCACGGTAATACCGCTTTGGGAGATGATAAAACCGAGGAGGCACTCGGCGGTGACACAGAACACACACTTGAGGGGGTTCAAGCAGATGTTGTACTGGCGGCACCGTTGAAAGATGATTCGTAAATCATCGAGATGTTGGGTGCGATTCTTGGAGCGAGCTGTGAGGTCGTCCAAGTAGGCGAGGATGATTTCAGCCAGATCGTGAAATATGTATGTCATCGCCCGCTGGAAGGTTGCGCCAGCGTTTTTTAAGTCGAAAGGCATGACACGGTATGCAAAAGTACCCCACGGGGTGATGAATGCGGTTTTATATTGATCGTCTGGGTGAATTTGAATTTGGTTATAGCCAGAGAATCCATCCATAAAGGAAAGAGCCTCGTGGCCGGCACAATCATCGATAATTTGATCGATGAAAGGCGTTGGAAAGTTGTCTTTTGGACATGCGTTGTTGAGATCGCGAAAGTCTGTGCAGATGCGAATAGTGCCCTATTTTTTGTCGACGGGTACAGGGTTGGAAACCCATGAAGTGTAAGCAATGGGGTAAATAAACCCGGCCATACGTAATTTTTCAAATTCAGCTTTGATAGCTGTGGCCTTAGATGGGTGTAGTGGTCGCTATTTCTGGCGAACTGGTGTGATGTCCGGCCAGGTGTCGATGCGATGTTCGACAATAGATGGGTCGAGGCCAGACATCTCCATGTATGACCATGCAAAGATATCCCTGTATTCCTGGAAGAGGGCTTTATATGCGGTGATTTCCTGAGGAGTGCAAGCAGCTCCAATGATGATTTCTTTGATGATGCCATTTTTAATGGAAATGTTGATTTTGATGGTGGGGGAAATGTTAGCCAGATTACCTTCCTCGAAAGTGTCAGGTGCGGGGATGGGATTATTGAACCAATCGATAGGCCTAGATGGGATAAAATCTTTGGTTTCGACCGTGTAAATTGGGTTTTGGCTAGGAGGCATGAGGGCTTCCTGTGGAAGGAAGAGTGCACGATGGTGTAGTGCGTCCCAGGGAGAGTCCAGGCGTTGTAGTTCCTCCATTATTTCTTCGTCGCATTGGAAACGACGGGAATATAATGGATCGTGAGGAGTGATCTCAGTGATAGTGGGATTGCCCCTTGCCGAAGAAACCGAGGGGGCAATGCTAGGAGATGGCGAGGGTTCACTCGACATAAACCATATGTGGAGGTACTGAGGGGTTCCCGTGGTGGTGGGGTGGAGAGTCTCCGTAGGAGAATAAGCAGGAGAGTTGGGTGGGTTACGGGGTAAATCCTCATATATGTCATCTAAGAACCAAGGAGGTGTTGGGAGTGCCTTGGGTTTGGGAGAAATGACATGAAGATCCTTGAGTGGCAAGGTAACGTTAATTATCACTTCTGCGAGTTGGTGACGCAGGGTTAATTGATGTTGCCTATATGCAAGGATCATAGGACATTGGTATGTAAAATGAGCCAACGAATTGCAGAGAGAACAAGGGAATCTCAAACGTTCATTGACTGAAGTGGTGACATAATGAATGTCAGTGATGTTTGTTGTAGAGGACATAGTAGGGCGTGGGTTGTTCTGAAAGTTCTGGTGCACAGCCGCTAACGTCTGTCGGAAATGTGGCAGTGCTGGGCAATGATGGGTGTAATGGCCATACTAGAGAACAAATAGCACACACGAATTTAGTCCTCAACCCTTTACCACTGGAAGGTTGGGTGGTAGTAGGACTAGCAGTAGTGACGGGTGTTGTGGGAGTGTGATTGAGGGGAATCAAATTCCATAATTCTGGTAGTGATGGGAAGTTGCTGGTTTGGTGACCCTCTTTCTCACATAGTGCGTAAGGTGGTGGGATGTGTGGTGGAAGTGGAGCTGTGGGTTCCTTGTTCTTTCTCCTGCCCCTAGCTGTAGCAGGGGGGGTAGGGAGTATGGGGGTAGTGTGGGTGAGGACGGGAATCGTCATGGGGAATCCTTCCTGTGGAGGAAGGGATGGGCAAGGGACCATCTCAGGTGGATGTAAATACCACACTGGGATTGATAACACCATATTAGGTAGTGTGAGCGTTGCGGCTACCTGGAAAGCTTCTATATTGGGTGGAGGGAAAAGAATTGAATTTGAGTGAGGGGTTGGGGAACTGTCTCCCGACTGAGACTATGCCCCTGAGGGGATGTGGATTCATGGACCGAAGGGGTCGATGAGTGCACAGGAGGCTCCGACTGGAGTGGTTCTGCGACTGTTGAGACGTCAGGAATGACTAAAGCCTCCTGAGGAGGATGAGAATCCTCCATGTGAGTTCCGTCAGATGAGATGGCGCATACTTGATTAGGGGGAAGGAGTGGTGGTGCTCCATGGTATGTTCCTAATAAGGATGGATCTTTGAAAATCCCAGGACCCATCTCGATGAGTGGATATGCGTCTTTGTTGGTGTGAATGAGAGGAAGAATGTTATCGAGATTGGTAGATGGTTTAGGCTCATAATGTGAGACTTGGTCAATGGTTACAATCTTCCCATTGTGAGGGAACATGATTGTCTGAAAGACGGATGATGCCACTGCCTTCATAGCGTACATGTAGCTACGTCCAAACAAGATATTGTAATCTAGCAGAGCGTCGATAACTTCGATATCGATGAGAATGGTTTTGCCCCTGAGTTCCACGGGGACATTTTGGAAGAGCCCTTCAGGGGATGATGGTCGTCCGTCATAATCTCTTAATGTGATGGCAGAGGGTATGAGTTCTGGGGAACCAAGTTTCTGCCATACTGTTTTGGACATGATGCATGTCGATGCACCTTCATCGATGATACACCGATGAACGATGATGTTCCGTATTTTTACTGGTATTTGAATAGCGACCAGGGCGGGAAGACGAGGTTCACTGTTGTCGAGATCAAAGGTGATGAGTCTAGTATCAGCAGGGTCGACTGCCCCCAAGGCGAAAAGTAGAGATTTTCGTTGTGTAGGACAAGTCTGGAGGACTTCCAAGACTGACATGGCAGCCGGGGATTGTTCTAAGTCGTCGACCAAGCTATAGTTGTGGGCGGCCCTAGCCTGTGGGTTGTGAACATTCCTGCGCAAGGGGATGCGAGGGATGCGTAATGGTGGTTCGGCAGAAGGGTGAGGGATCACCAACGGGGGTCCCGTCGGTGTAGGGTTTGTCTTTGAAGAAATAGGAGTAGACTCAGCTGGAGTATGATATTGACGATTGCGTGTTTGCAGAAGAATTTCTTCCTCACTGGTGAGGAGAATCGTTCGCTCTGTTGGATTGTTAGGGTTGTGGTATTACCCTACCTGAGGTGGGGGATGTTGTGTGTCCTGTTGGGTGTTTATCACCCCTTGATGTGGGATAGGATTTTGCAACATGATGGGAGGGGGTTGTTGCACATACTATTGTGGTTCCTGTTGAGGGGCAGTTTGTGCAGGGGTATGGGGAAGACTACCCGAGTCTTTCAACCGTTTGAAATCAACGATCTGGGGGAAATGGTGAGTGTAATGACCGAACTTGCCACAAAGGGCACAAGGGTGGATGGTTTTAATATTATTTCTCCCTTAGCGTTTGTTGTTATTATTGCCCCCTTGGGGGTTTTGGTTCCCTTGGTTCTGGTTGCCCCCAGTGGGTTGGTGCTGTGGGGGTTGATTCCCACCTTGACCTGGGTTATTGTTATTCCTAGTCCATCCTTTCTTCTTGGCATTGTTCAAAGGATGAGTTGGGTTGGCTGTGTTCATCTGTTCAAAACTTTGGTATTGTTGAGCAGCAGAGGGTTGAACAAAATTTACCCCCGCATGTGGATGTGGGGGAGCCATGGGTTGTGAAGGACCAGGAAACGGGAAGTATGGATTTTGTGGTGGTACCAATCCATAAGGTACATAGGAAGGCTGTGTTCTTTCAACAGTACTATAAGCGGATGTTGAGGGAGCACCACTGTTTGTGGGAACAGGTGGATGTATGGGAGGTGCCGATGGTGGTCCACTAATGGGTGGAGATATAGCAACAGGATATGGCTGTTGATAAGGGGGTGGGGGGTAATAAGGAGTGCCCCCATAGGATGACGGGTATTGAGGTGTTCCATACATCAGTGGTGGTTGGGGTTGTGGACCATGGTGTGTGGTGGCACCTATTAGTCCGTCTGCTGAGTGAGACATCCCCGGTTTGTCTTGACCAAATGGCACAGGTTTTGGAAGATCAGGAAGTACCATGTATAAGTAACCTGCTATGCATAAATAAGGTCGTATTGTTGAGCCTTACTAATAGCTTCCTCTTCATATTGTGGGAAGGTGGAAGCAACATCCTTACCAAGTAGAGAGACAAGTGATCTAAGAAACCAGTCAAGACACTGTTGCTTGGTGGTTTCTGCTTTACACAAACTACGTCGCCTATGCCACTCATGAATGTGGTCAGCAATGTGGGTGGCTGAGGTTTGTTTGAAGTTAGACAGTAGTTCTAGACCAATGTCATGGCGGATGGATAATTAAAAAAAGGTCAAGAAGGCTTTGGCCAATGACTCAAAGGTCGTATGGGACCCTGATTTTTCTTCGACATACCATTTGGCTGATGGGCCAGTAAGTGTGCATTGAAATAATCATAGTCTGATGGAATCATCCATGATGCTATTGGAAGAACACCATAGATGAAAGGTCATAATGTGGTTGGCGGGGTCATCCCCCGCCTTTCCTTCAAACTTTGGTATGTCTGAAGGAAGTTTTGTTGGCATTGCAGGCCATGTGGCGTCATGCAATATAGGATCATTTGTAAGCTTGGTGAGATCCGATATGTTGAGAGAGGCCAAATATGGCATCTGTAGTGGGGTGGTAGGATTAGTTCCAGCCATAGTGTTTTGTGAACCTAACCCTTGGTGGGGACTAGGTGGGTTGGTTCTCCCTCCTTGAGAGGAAGTGGGTCCCCCGCTTCCATGCAAAGGAGAGCGAGTGAATGGATGACCTTGGGAAGTGGACCCAAGTAATGTAGAACCAAGCAAAGCTGATCCTAAGATAGTAGCGCTCACAGGAGTGTGTGAAGGAGGTACCGATGAGCGGGTACGACCAGATACTCCCCCTAAGATAGGAGGGAGATTGAGCAAGCGTCGTGAACGACGGGGGTTCTGTGGTTCCATTATGATGTCAGACTAGTTGTGTGAATGTGTGCACAAAGTGGTGAGAGAAATATAGAAACAAGAGTCTTTTGCTGTGACTGTTTACACAATATATATATATCAAAGTCAAAACTGTAATCAGATGTGCATCATACATAAATGAGAAAGAAGCATATATGTGGGTAAGAGGGTTTTGTCCGCATGCGGAAAAAAGAAAGCAAATGCTCGTGTCCTAAAAGACGTAACGTCCTTCCTCTCAAATAGCACTGGACCTTCCAATAGTACTCAACAGTGGGGTCTGAAGTCACCGGAAGAGAAACTAGTGAAGGATGAAACAATTGGTTATAATGAGGGGTAGAGGGGGCATATCCCGAAAGAGATGGCGATATTTCCCAATAGCCACACAAAATCCAATCAAGGTGCAATTGCAACCCACAATCGCCACCTGGGTAGATGTCCTAAAATTGGTTACTAGGTACCTCGGTCCAAGTGCAACATTTATATTTTCGGCCTAAGAAATGGGTCACGGGCTGGATCCCGTCCAAGAGGTGGGTGCCTCAAGGGGGGACACACAGAACAATTGGATCTCGACCTTCGACCCTTCACGGGTATCTCCCTGCCTTATGGTGATTGGAACACTGGACTTGGAGGATTTTGAAGTTCCCTATTTGTCAACCTCTATGTTTGAAAATGTGAGAACCAGATAACGGGGAGTTATTTGGATGCCTATCCCCGAAATCCTACCTAGACTAAAAATTTCTTTTGGCACCTCCTGTGGAGGAAAACTGTAAGTTTTAAACTTGCGAAGTAAAGCAATGCATATATATTCTTAAGCAATACATAAATTAATCAATGGCTCATACACAAAATACACAGAGATCTTTACCGGAAAAACCTTTCTTTTTCATTATATCGAATTTCACCATTCGCCATACAATATATACAATGTTTTTAGGTATTCCATAGATACCAAAACCCTAA
>CBVK0101838251.1:0-10850 GCA_900067695.1 Picea abies
TTACATTTTTTCCCCTCTACACCCAACCAAACTCCCTGCATGCGCGATAAGAATATCAAACCAAGCTCATTATTATATCTGACCTAGCCCTATCACCACTAATCAAGTGACGAAAATACGTTATAGAGATGGCCAAGTCGATGATCCCACCTACAAAATAAACAAAATAACAATAACCACAAGCACTAGGACAACAACCCCACCTATATAAAAGACAAGTTGTGATCGTTTTGGGACCACAATCTCACCATATCAACTCAGGGACCACAATACCCCATAAATTGGTGAGTCCACCAATGTCATCCTATATCGTAGACCTTGTTGAGCATTGTAGTATGTCTTTAAATTGTTTATCAAAATTCGAGTTGGCCTTTGATTTATTTGTTGGGAACATTGCCTTGAATGTTTTAGAAGGCTTCTTTCCCTCCTTGGGTTCCTTACTCCTCACCCTTCCACCCTAGTGAGGGACACTTGTTGACTATGTTCTATATGTTTTTCTTCACTTCTCATGCATTCATGATATCTTGAACACATTTTATCCTATTCCATTATTACTTTCCATTTTAAGTTTTCCTACTAAGAAAAAAGAATGTATTATGTCATTCTTTTTCTAAGATCCTATGAGGGACTTTTAGTAATTTGAATTTGATCCCTTATAGTATACTCAAGCAATTTTAAACCCTGTATAACTTGGTTTAAAATGTTTGAGAAGTCTCATCTTCATTGGAAGATTCAATGGGTTTGTTTCTTTGATCCTCATGATCCAAAATGGATCTAATACAATGAATGGGTAAGACTCGGTACATGCAATTCAATTCAGCAATTAACAAACGTTAAGTAAGCTATGTAGAGCAATGCAATTGTAAAGTTGAATCAGACAAAAATGAAGGTGAGAAAAAAATGAAAAGGAATAAAAATAGGAGAGAAGGCTAAGGAAGGGGAAATGAAGGGCCATGGTTGTTGGCCTTCCCCTTTCCCCAAGCTCTCCCTATTTCCTCCTTAACTCTCATTCTTAATGGGTATTTTTGGTCAAGTAGAGGAGCATGGACAAAGAATGAAGAAAGCATTGTAACCAGAGATTGTTGAAATGGATTGATCCCCATTCAAAGCTATTTTTCCCATTTGGGTTTCTAAGGTAAACATTGTGTCCATCATGTCTTGAATCGTTTGAATATGTTTATATTCTTGTGGAAAACAATTTGTGAGTGAATTCACTATGTTGATCTATGAGTTTATTTTTGCTTCATTTCTAAGATAAGGTATGGATTTCCATGTGTTTTAATGTTGCCTATAATTTAATTCTTGATTGAAATGAAGAACTGTATACTATATTTCTATTAGCAATGCTTAGAAATCCCCTTCCAATTCATTTTCTATGGAAGCCAATAGCTTTGTGATGCTCACCATTGGATTTCCACTGATATGTGAGATCTATGGTTGTCATTAAGTGGTTGTTGCAAATTATTAGCTTGGTTTCTATATTTAATTTTTTAGAATAGAGGGATACATACTTGAGACTAGTGGCATTCATTAACACTTTGCACTCAATGGTTGAATATTGAAAGAGCAGTTGACTTAGAAAGATAAATCAAGCAGAACTTGAATTAAATCCCCCCAGATCGTTTCATCTTACCCACGTGGTTCTACAAGTTGTATTTGGTATTCAAGCCTCTCCCTCTAAGACATTACTCACTATTGGGAGAAATAATATTCCTTTGAGTGTTTTCCATTACTTGGGTCAAGTTCCAATTGATGGGACGTTTTCCCACTTGTCTGGGTCAATTTCTAATTTCCTAGGACGTTTTTCACTTGATTGGGTCAAGTTCCAATTGTTGGGACATTTTCCCACTTGCCTAGGTAGAGTTCTAATTGTTTAGGACGTTTTCCCACTTGACTTGATGACTCTATATCCCCTTGGGAATTTTATTTCATTGTTGGAGTGAATCCCTTTCTCCATGGGTTATTTTCCCTCACCCATTGGCCATACGGTGTCCATACAAGTCGTACATGCCTTGTGTGGGATCTCTTTCTCTCCCCGAATGAATCAATTACATTCCTAGTTGATTTTACTTATTGGTTGGTTCATTACATTGCATGGTTTGAAAACCCTCCCTCTCTCACTTGAAAAGGATGCTTCAACCATCTAATGAGAAGTAGTTCCAAATGAAATAAGAGAACTAGTCAAAAAGTCATTGGGAGAAAAATATGGATCTAATCTAGATGAGCATTTATTTTACAGATGATTGATATAGATGAAAAATAAATTGAACATTATGAATAATGTTGGTTCATTGTGATCATCGTCACACACTATTATTTCTTGACTAGATGCAAAAGGAGATTTTTTCTTTGAATTGAATGTGTCTTACTTATGTGGTATGAAAAACTTTAGTATTACATACATATTAATACTCCTATTGTAGATGTGAGAGTGGAGTTGTAAGGGAACATGTGCAGTAGTATGAAGGGAAAGAACAGAGAGTGGAGTTGTAAGGGAACATGTGCAGTAGTATGAAGGGAAAGAACACAGAGATCCACTGGTTAATATATAAATTGACCGCTTATTAAGCTCCTTGGCCAATTGGTTATGCAAGTGACATATTCATGCTTGCTTTCATGTTTGCTAAGCTAATTATCATAAGAGACATTCTTGGTTGTAGAAGTTGCAAACCAAGACTTGGAGGAGTTGAAAAATTTTTATTAACATTCTCAGTGTATTTGTCTCCTGTTGGCATTGGCTTGGGGGCATTTTCCAAGCCTTGAAGACAACCAACAAAGCAATTTATTTTTCATGTGAATAGAGGCCTAGTGGCCTTTCTAGAGACATATCACTTTGTCCAGGACTGATATATAGAGTAGAAAGAGAATTCGACACAGTATCCATTTTGGTGGAGTGAGTGGGCTATAAGCCCCTTTTTTACGGATCATCCTCCTTCTTACAATTAATGTTTTGTTTTTTAAATAGAAATTATCTAAGAGTGTTCTTACCATATCCAACATATTTGAGCATTGAATTCATATACTTTGGGTCTTCATCCTCCTCCTTATCCAAGCATGCATTTTTAAGTTGGCATATTTTAGTAATTTTGCACATGTGAAGGGGATTTGCATGTAATCCAAAGTTGATTTGAAATGGAGGTTCCCTAAATCAATGTCAATACCATACAGGAGGCCCTCTCCGATGTCTAACTCTACTCATACTTTTACAATTTATATACAATGTTTCCATTTTATTAGTTTTTTTCATGAATTTCCATGAGCATGCCTATCTTGTTACCTATAACTTTGAAAACATTTTCCTTCTAGAATTCTAAAGGAAATTAGGGGATTTTGACCCATAAATTCCTTTTCCCTTAGGGGGGCAAGTCAAAAGGCATGTTATCTTGCACCACATCCCATAAATTCCTTTTCCCTTAGGGGGGCAAGTCAAAAGGCATGTTATCTTGCAACACATGGAAAGGGTGTATGTGCCACAACTCTAAATCCTTACCCCTATGAAATCTCTATCAGCTATGTTATTGAATAAGAAGGTAATGAAACTCTTGGCTGACAAATAAAAAGTAGAAGTGCAACAAAGCCTCTTACGAACATTTTCTATCCAGTATTTAAGGGTATTGTATTCTATGGTGTTTCCATCAAATTTCACAATGAATCCTACCTCAAAGTACCTCCTAGTTTTTCCACTCGAGTCTTCAGGGTCTAATACTAGATTTATTATTTCATGTCTCATCTTAACATAGACACATATTTTCCTTCTCCTATATAGACTTAATTTTTCATTAGTTGACCTCGTGTTTTGTTCTACCTTCTAAGAAATATTTGGTCCCTTATTGATTCTACAATATCCTAGTTTGTTGGGTGAAGATTGGGGACTCCTAGAAATAAATTCATTAAATATATTTGCATGTCTATCTATAACAAAGGCATATTCCAAGGGAGTATTAGCAATGGACTTACCTTAGATACAGTCTTCATCCCATACTCTTCGATCCACATTTCTCATATCTTCTTATAAACTATGAATATTTAGATATTCTTTAGGAAAGGCTAAGACCAATTCATTCCCACTCCTCCTAGGCCCTTGTTTCCTTTAAGGATGGGTTTGACCTCTCCATTATCCCTTTCTACAACCCATCCTTGTGAAGAGATTCAAGATGATTCTTCCACCATTTTTGTATTTAGTAATTATGAAAGAGTTCATACAATTGGAATTTTTCCTTAACCTTGCATGAAAATTAATCGTGGTCCATAATACCAATGCTACACATCATTCAAGCCCATATCTCATTCGGTTGACTATCATAGGTACCGCCAAATAGGTATATGTCAGATCTATCTTCATAGAGCAAGGGTAGTTCATGAGGAATAGGGGAAAGTGACACATCAACTAGATGTAACAGGGTGAGAGCAACCAGAGGTCAAAAGGTCAGAAGGAAATTTTGTAGGCACGTGGAAATTTTTCATGTTGACAGAGGGCATTGTCATTATGACGATGAGACAAAAGATGACCTCAAGGTTCCCTTGAGGTAAAAACATCTATTCAAAAGGTGGGAACTGAAACAAATTCCTAAGTTGGACAATGAATTTTCTCTAAATGAGAGAATTTATTGAATTGCTCCATCATCTATACATGGTCTGGGTCTATTTTCCATGGATGGCATAAAGTTCCAATATGGCATAGGAATTGAATTGATGGAGTATGCCAGACCATGTTATAGTTATGGATATTGGATGAGGCTAGTCTAATATATGTGAAGTATGTGGAGATATGCAGTATGTGCAAACTATATAGAACTTAAAGAGACTAAACAAAATAAAGGAGCGGTTATATATATTGATGGAAGACCAAAAACTTAAGGAAATATTATAGGGTTTATAAATAGCACACAACCTAGGATAACAAGAAATCCTCCCGATTTTATATTTGAGGGACGTAAAGGAAATCAAATAGCAGTATATGCAATAAAAATGATAGTAACATGGGAGAAGTAGTTGATAGATTACTATTTGAATCGAATAGATACATGCATTGATATCGTGGAAGTACTTATGTTTTATTCTTTACATATATAATTATTAAATGTTTATGTTTTATTATTTTGAATAATTATAATATCTCATGTTACTTTTTTAAATATAGTTAACATGTCTTTCAATATAGTGGCAGGATGATCAATGGAAGGGACTCATGTAGTCGATAGAGTCACCTGTAATATATTCGATCTTTTTAATATATACTATCTCTTTATTTTTTATAACAATAAAAAATCGTGTTATATTAATCAACTTTACATGTTGTTTGTTGCTAAGATCCCACCCATGCTCCTGACGTGGGTAATGGCGATGACTTCTTCAACAATTTAAACCTGTGAGCCACCCTTAGAAAAGAAATAATAAAGACTAACAGAGAATTGCTTGTGTTATTTTACTCTTAATCATAGGATGTTGGTCGTATTCATTTTTTAGTTTTCTTTACTTTTATAGATGAAAAAAATGGCTTTTCTTGCAATATCTTTGAAATTTCTTGAGCCTACACCTCATGAGGCCAATGTTGGTAGCCACTAAGAGATAGTTGCACCATTGCATCTACCTACATCAAGTCACATACTCACTAGATTATTTTCCTCCCCATATCCTGCTCACACTCCCTTGTCTCCTACATCCTCCACTCCTCCACATGCCTCTGATCCTCCAATAACTTTTGGTCAATCACATCATGACACCACTACACATGTTGGTAGAGCTGGCCAAGATGTCCCCACTTCTAGATTCTCTAACACCTTTCCTAGAGAAACCTATATCAAAAGCACCATTACACTATCCACTGAGATTTTGGTGGACAAAAACCTAATCCCTTACAAGCAATAAAAACTCCCTAGTAATTATTAATGTATTTATTTGCCATAATGTTATATAATTGTAGAGATTTTTTTACATCATAAATATATATTGATGATAATATACTACTTGTTTCATAGTAAATAATTTGTTTTGCAAGTGCTTGAATGAGAAGGCCTTAGATATTTGTATTCCTTCTATTCGTACAAGATTTGAACAACAACCAAAGCATTTGAAGAAGGAGATTATAGACGACATGGTTGGTCTCTTTGGTGATATTTTCAACACAAGTATGGTAACACTATGATGGGTAAGTATATGAAAACCATTAAGGATACACAGAGGGTAAACATGGGAAAAAAACCCAAGTTTGAGTGTCCTTCAATGGTTCTAGAGAGAGAGTGGAAGGATCTCATAAGGGACACGGAGGAGAAGAGGTTGAAAAAATAAGGAAAGACACCACTAAGTGGCAGAAGGTATAACATGAAATAATTATTTGAATATGCTAAATTTTTTAATTCTACATAAAAATTGCATTATCTCACCTTGAAACGTTTTCGTAGGCTCAAAGATACCTCCAAGGTCATGTAAGAAATTTTATAAAAAAAATGGGAAACACAAACTTGGCCAAGATGAATACCTTCAATTAATGGCTAGATATGTAAGTATAAAAATAATTAGACCATTTCATTATAGCTAAGATATTCCAACTTTTATTTTAGTGTACCAAATAATTAAAATTTGTGATGGTATGAAATGAAGGGTAAAAGGTACAATTCCTTTCCCATTGATAAAGAACTGAAGCTCACATTCAAGTTCGGGTTCTAATCCATGGTTTACCACAAAGAAGGTCGGGGAAATCACAAGATTTGTCAACAATGATTGTTAACATAAATAATCATCATTGATTCTGAATGTCCATGAATGGTAATCCAATTCATGGTTTATTATTGCCTATAAATTAATTTTTTGTGTTTTTAATACAAGAGAACATGAGCGTCAATAGTGATGAGGAAGAAAATGGAGAGTAACCCCATGACCATATTATGAGTGTACAATTATTGAATGTATGACAATATTGATGATTCAGTTTGGATTTGGTATACTTATGTCTTTAACTATTGTTTCAGGGACTAAGCCAGTGAATGAGGATGTTGAGAGATTAGAGGAAGAGATTGTGCCCCAAACCATGGTCTCTACTAGTCATCCAAATAATTAACATCATAATAATATTTATATTGAATTTGAACAAGCATTTCAACATTAATAACTCACTAACTATATATATTTTACCTTTTTTTAATAGGTGATTTTGGTTCCACTTAGCATGTATGCAACACAAGACATGTATTGCATTATAGTAGTAGGCAACATAAACCATCAGAACATCAATATCCAACAAATGATGATGAAGGGGATGATAAATACATTAACATGAGACTTATGGATTATTTTAAAAATAAGAAACAATGTAGGAAGTGATGTGATATAATAGGAGATGGTATAGGAAAACAACAATTTTGTTGAGACATGAGACTATCAGCTATATTAATATAAAATATGTTGTACTATGATTATGTCTTGTGCGCTATGTTTTATGTAGTCATTTTCTATGTTTTATGATGTTGTGTTAATTGCATGTATTTTCCACTAGAAATAATATTGGGTGTGGGGAATTGAGAGTGATGTTAGGGGTGGGAAGGGGCTAGATGAGCTTCCACCTTCACGTGGTTGACCTATTTTAGTAGAGAATAAATTATTCTTGAAACCAAGAGAAGCTTGATTGAATATGTATTTTGGAAATCTATGTTTTTAATATTATTGATAGAATGTTGTGGTTGGATAAACAATGTATTAGTTAGCTAATTATATATTTTTTGTGCCTTTTGCAGACATTAGATATGATGTTGTTGCAAGAGCATTGTCCACCATATGTTTTTTTTCCAGGTCTATTATTGTATAGATGATTTAGATATTCTACTTCCACTCTTTTTACATTCTCTTACATGATTATGTCCATGTTTATTTACCTAATCAGTTTGTCATATAAACTCGTTATTATATCAATATTTCTTGCATGTCTTGGCAATGGAAAGGCACGTGTTGGGTCAACTTCTATCATAATTTCTAAAATATGTTTCTAAGTTGTTTTCAAATAACACATCCATCATATCCACAATCACGAACCCAACCATTAGAGTTCATAACTAGTCATTTTTTTGTGTGTATGAGTTTCTTGTTATGTAGCTTATGATTCTTTCTCATTTGTTTGTAACACAATGAATGATTTATTTTCATGTTTTGGCACAATATTGATTTGAGGATTACTTAAATTTGGTCATGCTTGTCAAGATTGCTCAACAGGCAGGGCTCTATGTGATTCTGAGGACTGTCACTTAATGGATTTTTGGGTTTGTTGCAAGCAGATTACCCATTTGAGTTATTGGTTTTCTTATTATTTAACTAGTCTACAAATACTACAATGGCTTGTGGTTGGTGTGCACAATTGTCTCCTTACCTTCCATTTATTGTTTCTAGCACTTTAGTATTTGCACAATTGTGTACATGCACTTGATCACCACATCAAAACAAGCCTACATGAATGATGGGTTTGTCTTGCCTTGTTGGCCAATAATGGTTTCTATGGCATATCCTAATATATCCATGTCCTTTAGTGATGAAAGCATCCTTCATGGTTGATTCCAAACCTTGTCATTCCCAAAAATTTAAGGATTCTAGCTTCGTTGTGTTAGCATATTTATTATGAATTCCTTCATTAGACATCCAATTAGTTGCATGGTTGTCACTCCTTCAAACATGGAAGAAATTAACCAAATAAAAGTAACTTTTTAAGAAAAAAATGATCTAAACTAGGGATATGAACTCTTCATGTTGTGGTTTATCCATCATGTTAAGATAATCAATCAAGAGATTGGAGTCTCCTTCAACTAGCATATTTCTATAACGATTAGTCTTGGTTAGGATTTAACCATTTGTTAGAGCTATTGCTTATGCCTTGTCATTGGAATTAGATCCCATGAATTGATAACTCGAGCATATGAATATTAGTGAATTCTTCCTTATGACACTCTCAACACCCGCTAGACAAAGTTAATGGATTTTAGCATCTTCATCTAAATTTAGCTTAAACTATCCTAGGCCAAGAGGCATTCGATACCAAATTTGGGGTGATCGGATTTGTTGAGTGAACAAGCAAACATTCCAAGCCAAGAGAGATCAAAATCTAAATGTCCTCTTCATTTCTAGTTTGTTTCAATTTGGAGGATCTAACAACCTAAATAATATATTTCTTAGCTCTACTCCATACATGTTCAAGGACTAGCTTCTTTCCCTAAAATCACTTTTCTTTCATTGCCTTCCATAAATCCCATAGAATGAAATTGGGTGCTATAATCCATATACATATAACTCTATATGATTTCCATGTATCTTTCACCCATTCTTGGAAAATATTACAAACATTGTTCACCAATGGAATTTGAGAACCTATAATGCCTCCTAGCATTCCATGCATTTTGGGAAAGGGGGAAAGTCTAGAGAATATGAAATCATCCTTTGAATTCTGTTAATACTCTATATATATGGATGTACCTTATATACCTTTGTCTCAAAGACCTCCCCTAAAAGGATTTTTCTTTTGGATGATAAGACAATGACGGCGAATATCTTTCCCCAATTGCTTGCATGCCATATTCTTTTTCATATTTTGGATTTTTGAAGTTGACTTGAATCTTGGAGTGTTGTTATAACTTTGTTTAAATTAATATCTCTTGGACTTTTATTTCCAATTAGGAATATCCTTTCCCAATATGTTGGGAATGAACCTTTGTTGAAACATGTCCTTGAATTTACTAACCAAGTATGCATGCGTTTGAATAGGAGGCCACTTACAAGGGTCTTTCCATTCCCTAACAAGATGAAGTTTTGAAGAGTGCTTTCAAAAATAACTTACCTTTATACAATTGTGTGAGGCTAGTTCAATTTGATCATTTGAGCTTATGATTCATAACTGATGGGAGGATATCCATTCCATGAAGTGTCCCAAAAATCAATGTTTTCGTATTTGATTTCCAAAAAGTGATGTTTTGTTATGAGGGGGAGACTCCTAACCATGTTGTTCCCCATGGAAGATCCCTTGGGAAGGGAAGAATTGAGCAAAATAATTTTGGGATCTACACGAGCTAAGCATGTATGACTTGTGATTCTATACCACACAGAGTTGGGTTCAATTATAATTCTTTATAACAACTTTTTAATTAAGGAAAGAGTCATTTGTTCAAGTTTATGTAAACCAAGTCCTCCTACCCATATGGATCTCGCAGAGTCTTGCCAAGGTAAGAGATCCCATTTTATTTTATTTTTGATTTCCTAACCATAAAAATAATTGACAGTTGTTGCAATTTCATTTAGGGTCATATTGGGGATGAGGGTATGGAGATAAAGAAATAGGGATTGTTGCCAAAATTGAAGATGTGCATACTAGCCTCCCTGCCAAGGAGAGATATCTATTTACCTAGCTTCTACTTTTCCTTTGATTTTATCAACAGTGTTCCTCCGACTGATGCACCCATACCTAAAACCCATGAGAGGGTAGCCAAGATATTTAGATGGAAAACCACCTTTTGAGAAGCCTAAAATGTTGATGATTTGATGATCAATTAAGATATTGGGATTTAAGAAGAAAATTTTGGATTTTGCAAGGCTTGCCTCCTGGCCAGAATATATATGAAAGGCTTCAATGATCTTTTTAAAATCATTAGATCGTCTAATATTTACTTCTCCCGTTATGATGGCATCGTGAACAAACTTAGAATGGGTAATACTAATGTGTTGCATGCCTAACATTATTTGTATCCCTTTTAGGATACCAACATCTATGGATTTGGATAAATATTTAACTAAATATTCCATGAGGATAATGAATAGGAAAGGAGATAACAAATTGTTGGTTGTGGAGCCTGATTATCTTCCAGATTCAGAGGTCCTTGCTT
>CBVK0101838252.1:0-26545 GCA_900067695.1 Picea abies
CATTATATTAATGATCGACTACCCAAATTTGATGGTCTAATACCTCCCATAATGGTCAAGGATCCAATAGGTGATATAGAAAAGACACATAAGAACACTTCCATATGCTCGTTTTTTGAAAATTTGGAAGCCAAATGAACCATGTTTCATCCTAAATTGACCAACCTATCTCCTTTTGATGAGTCAACTGAGAGTTCTAGTGAACCAAAGTATGATATCAATACTACCCAAAACATTTCTACTAGGATATCCAAAAAGTTGTATGAACTGAGAGAAAAAATGTCCAAGTACACACCAAGGTCAGTTCAATTGTTGGAGGGTAGAGATGACTTCTCTCTTCTTGTCCATCTGCAAAGTAAATACCAAACATGTTACAACCACACTTTGTATGGTACTTAGTTGTCTTCCCTGCCTATACCCGATGTGAGGATGAGATTTTCCTTTTGTGGGTAGTAATTACATGATTTCCAAGTCTAAAATAGATGTTGCAAACCTTGGGTTGTTTTTATTTCACATGTATTTGTTCCTCTCGAGCAATGAGTAGCACTTATGCCATTTTGTGATCCTCTTTATAGTTGGTCTGATTACATGAAAATTGTTAAATACAAACATAGCATTTCCATTTATAGTATGTACATGAATGGTTATGCTTCCAGAAACTTTAACAAGAAGAACTTGTTATATATTGATGGTCATCAATGCACTCATGGGAATACTACAGGGTTCATAAATAGTTTTGCATGCTCATTGTTCAGTGCAAATTGCTTGTTTTAGGAACACTCCAATGATAAGGAGTTCTTTATGAAAAGGAAGGAATCCATATTTGTTGTTGTGCATGCAATATGTAGTTTTTCTCCTAGTGACAAGTCCTTAATAAACCATAACTTTTGTACCAACTGCTTTTCAAAGGTGGCTTGCATTGGGACTACCTTCAGACGTCCCCTTGGAGGATAAGAAAAAGATCATTGAGTAAATGTATTTTTGGATTTTCAATGAAACTAATCTAAATCCATTGCTTAATTCAACAATTGTTTTATAAAGTGGTTGGTTGCATGTGTGTTATTGGAAAAAATAAATCCATGCTTCTGATAATTGTTTGGTTTAATGTTTGAACATACCAAACGCATTGTGTTTAATAATATCATTGATTTAATGTTCAATGTTTTTGCAATTAGAATTTTGACGACAAGTGACATGTCTACCCTATATAGTTTCACCCCCCTATGAAGTCAAAGTGAGGGAAGGTTTTTAAACAATCACATATTGAAGAGGAACCATACCAAGCATGGTTGAATCAACCACCTATTCAATTCCCACTATGTCATGAGTCACTAATTTAGAATTCCTACAGTAACATTGGTTCTTCACATATTGGGGATGAAGATAACAATATAGAGGTGGGTATGGATGATTTATTATGGGATACCCATCCCATGGAGGGAATGTTGTTACATGCATTATCATAAGATGAGCTAGGATACCATGCTCATATTATCGATACCTTCTTTGAAAGCCTCAAATCGGCTTCCACCACCCCTTTCTTTGAACATGGGTCAAGGTCTACCCAACTAGGAACAACAATGTTACTATGCAACTTGAAAGCAATGTATGGTATGCCAGACACGTGTTTCTCGGAACTATTGAGGTAACTAACCATCAATTCTTCTATATTTTAATGAATCCTATCACACAATAAACAATGAAAAGTGAGTTCATGCATACTTGATGATAGTGTACATTTCTATTTCCCACTAATTGTATGTTATTCAAAGATAATGTACTTCCAAGTGATAATGTCCTCCTTGGTTGTTGTGAAGAGGAAAACCCATTGTTAAAAAATTTGGGTGTTGAGCACATATCATATCACACTTGTATAAATGATGGCATTCTTTATAGAGGTGAATATAAGGACAAATAGATATGTCCAAAATGTGGAAATGATAGGTATCAAAAATCAAAAAACAAGGGCAAGGCACATGGTCCTCCTCATAAGATATTGAGGAACATGTCTATAATCCCAAGAATTATTACTCTTTCATTGCAAAGAGTTAGCTATGTTGTATGGGTAGCATGTCTTGGATAGAAGTGAGAAAGGAGTTATGTGGATCCCAACAGATTAAATAGCCATGAAGCATATAGAGGATACATGGCCCAATAAATTCAACGATGAAGTACAAAGCCTTTAATTAAGGATAGCCATGGATGGAGTTAACCCATATTCCCTCCAAAACACCAAATATTCTATTTGGCTAATGGTGGTGACAATAACAATATCCCCTCATGGTTGTCCATGAAGATTGAACATCTTGTGTTGGCTCTTATAGTCCCTGGTAGAAGACAAATGAAGAGAATGGATGTCCACCTCCAACCATTGATCGATGAATTGAAGAAATTATGGGAAGGGATACATGCATAGGATGTATCAACACCCAACCTAGTATACGGGTGTTTTACATTGTATGGAATATGTGCATACATCACACATGATTATCCAAGACTAGGAGTTTATTCTAGTGAGCATGTTGATTTCTTCATTTATATTGTAATGTTATTTGACATACTTAATTTTATGCAACCATATTCTTTGATGTTAAAGTGTTTCGCATGCAATAACATCACAGGTCTTGTAGCAAAATGGGATCATGGATGTAAAGGTTGGGGCCTTCTATAAAGGCTAGTTGGTCCAACTACCTATGAAATTTAGTGTACGACTGCTTGAGGGTATTCCTTCCAGAAAATCACCCTTATAGAAGAGCATCATATGTTTTCAATGGTAAACTAGAGAGAACCCAGAGACCTAATATATTGTCACCAATGGATTGGCTTAGGGAATATGATGTAGAGAAGAAGAAGGAAATTGTAGAATTGTTTGATTCAAATGGGAAACCTATGTTCGATGATTCTAAACTTTTTGACACCTATGTTGAGAAAATTCCCATTGGGATGAAAAGGAAATTTGTATTTTATGAGCTTCCATATTGGGAGCATATTAAGATTGTCCACTTACTAGATCCCATGCATATACTTAAAAATGTTTCCTCCTCTTTATGGAGGCACACATCATGGAAAAAAAAGTGACACATTGGGTGTTAGGAGAGATCCAATTTCTTCAAATACTAAAAAGAAGCATTGACCATTAAAATAAAGTAGAGGAGAGGTTGGTCCCTATTGGTCTTTTAAGGAAGGCAATGTCCCATGGATTTTGAAGGAAGATGATATTTCTATGGTGAAGGATGTTATATTGGGTGTGACGATGCTTTCCTTATATGGGTTGACTCTATGACATTGCTTCACCTAGATGAAATTTTTTCAAGGTTGAAATCACATGATCACTTGAACCTTCTAAGGGTATTTATGTCGATTACAAGCTTCTTTTTCTACAATGCAGGTTATAGTATGTTATACACTAACAATTTTATGACATTTAATTTTGTATGTGTTTATTTTGTAGTTTCGTTATCCTTTGTTCATGCATGGTTGTGTGAACTATGACTTCCCCCAAGACCTATGATGCACCATATATAAATTATTTTCATTTGTGCATTGGATTACATCAAAGGAGATTCACATGGATAGCAGCCCATAGTGGCATCGAGAGATAGCTAAGATTGTTTGTATGTTTGAGAAGGAGCTACTAATGAGTGCCATGAAGTTTCAAGTCCATATTTTAATTCACCTAGCTAATGTGGTTGAATTAGCCAAGGTGGGCTCATGTCATTGGATATTCTTCTTAGAAAGGTATATGAAAAAGTTGAATGGGTTTATTTGACAAAGGGTAAAAGTCAAGGGGATTATGGTAGAGGGGTACATAGTCTACGAGTCATTTTCTTATGCTAGTGAGTACATCAAGCAAATCAATGACACACCAAGTTCAGTAGTTTGGTATGACTAATGGGATGAGGAAAAATGGGAAGGGGAGCTACTTCAAATGAATAGAAAAATGATGCATGATAAAGAGGAAGTAACTTGTATTTTATATAGTTTTTTAATCCTTAAACAAAGACCCATGTTAAGCATAAAACCCCTTATTAAGCCCTAGATATTGAATTATTACATTTCTAGTGTTATTTTAATAGGTCATCTAGAACCTTTCAATGTACCCTTTCATTATGATTGTACCCTTTGTCTCTTATATATACCAAGGAGACCTGGTCTTAGGATCATCATATATTTTCTTATGAATTGGATATATTGTAAAAGGATTTCCCCCCCTTGAAGTGGACTATATTCATCGACTTTTTATCATTTTCAAGGTGCTTGGTTCATAACATTTGGTATTAGAGCATTGATCCTAGGGTTTTTCTACTTCAAGCGAGTCATCTTGGAATTTTCGCTATAAAAATTTTCTGAAACACTTTAGAAAGTAAAATTTGGACGTTACTCAGGAGACATGTCACAATACATTTGGTAAAAATTTCAAGTTTTGGTTCGTTATAATTTCGGAGATACAATATATGGAAGATAGGGTTTGTGACTCATCCTGAAATCAGTTTCAAACGAGTCACCTTGGAATTTTTTCTATAATTTTTTTCTAAGAATTTTCAGAGATTGAAATTTTGTGGATACTGAGATAAATTTCATAGTACATATGGTCAAAATTTCAGGTTTTATCTCTCTATACTTTTAGAGATATAGTCCATGGAAGACAAGGTTTGTGACTAATCCTCAAATCAATTATCTTGCCATTTTCACTATAAATTTTTTTCAGTGAAGTTTCAGACTCTAAAATTTTCATAATCCTAAGGTGACACAATGAAGTACATGTGGAAAAACTTTTAGATTTTGACTCATTATATTTTATGATATATTTCTTGTGGAATTTAAGGTTTTTGCACAAGTTATTTTATGGTGATTTAAAGAGCTTTTATGTGGTTAGCAAGCTCATTTTTAATTTTTTCGTTAGAGACGTGTCTGGTGTCTTTAAATAACATAGGATCTATCGTAAAGTAGGTAAAAATGTGGTTGGGGAAGAATACATGCAGCAAATACAGATGCTTTCATGTGGTTGAAAACACATTGTTTCACCTAGTTGGAAACCCCTGTAACCCATGTTGACACCCCTTCAAGTAGCACCGCATTAGATAGCACCTATGGAAGGAATTAAACTTCCACATACCTTTGGGTATATAGGAATTCACCTAAGTATGCCTCAGACTAGCCTTAGATAAGATATTTGGTTGTCTTGTTGTTATAGTACACCAAGAACAACACTCGGGGATACCAGTCTCTAGTACTTGGGTAGTCAAATAGTATGACTAAGGGAATGGTTGAGCCTGCTTAGTTAGTGCCCTAAGATATTGGTCCAAGTACTATTGTTGGACCCTGCACGTATATCAAATAGATATTGCACGTATATCAAATAGATATAGCACCTGACACTCCCTTGTCCTTAGGACCTAGTAAATTTTTCCCATGGCTTCAAAGAAAGATCCAAAATTTACTTCACCAAGTAAACCTTGAGAGATCTCAACCATGATTGAAGAAGAAAGAGAAGATATTTTTCATCAAATGGGAAATTTAGAGAAGAAGATGGATGAAAATAGGGTACAAATCAAACAAATGGATACCAAGATGGAAGAATTGAAAAATTCCATGACAACCATCTTGTTACATACCCTAGATAAGAGATTCTCTCAAGGAGATATCGAGACACAAGGAAATCATAAAAATGTGGAGGAAATAAATATTGAGCCCAAAAATCATGATTATCCATCACCTCCAAACCCACATCATCAGGGGTTCCACTCGACAACAAGGAACTACTTAATTCCCAAGATCGATATGGGGAAGTTTGATGGTAAAGATCTTATAACATGGATATTCCATATGGAGAAATGTTTTTATCTACACCAAGTGCCAATCTTAAAAAAGGTAACTATTGAATCCTTGTATTTAGAAAATGATCGATTTGTTTAGTGTCAATGGTTTTATGAAAGAAAAAAGGATTCTAGTAACTCTTGGTCCATTTTATGGAAGAATTGATAGCACATTATGGGGATATTAATACCAATACATTCTTTAGTCAATTGATAAATATTCAGTAAAGAGGTCCAATTATAGAGCACATCCAAATATTCCAAAAGCTTAGTCTCACGGTAAAGAACATTCCATTGGATAATTTGTTAGACCTGTTTTTGGGCACCTTAAAGGAGAACATTCAACATGAGGTGCATCTCTTCGAACCTAAATCTCTAGAGCATGCTTTCAGTATGGAAAGGAAATTGAAAATAAAAAAATAAGACTACTACAAGGGTGGCCACTAACAACTATAGAGAGCACCATATTCCATCTCCTAAGCTCACTCAACCGACAAGGTTGACACCTCAAAAAATTGATGAAAGAAGAGAAAAGGGACTATGTTTCGATTGTGGTAGCAAGTATAGTAAGGGGCATAAATATGGTGAGAAGAAATTATTCTACATAGATTGTGAAGAGGAAGAATATTAAGAATTGGAACCATCGTAAGATATAGATCTAGAAGAGACTACTCCAACGATATCTTGTCATGCATTGGCTGCCATCAGTACTCCACAAACCCTCAAGATAGAGGGATATATCAATAAGAAAAAGGTAACAATGTTGATTTATACTGGTAGTACCCATAACTTCATCAATTACAAATCAGCAAGAAGTCTTAGTTGTTTTGTATTTCTAGCACCGTAGTACCATAAATTGTTCAAGGAAGCGCCATAGTATTAAGGCCAATATGGGGGAGTATATATTGGATATCCCATGATTTCCATACAAATGGGTGATGTTGATGTTGTATTAAGGGTCCAATGGTTACAATAAATGGGGACAGTGGCCCTTAAGTTTCAATATATTTTCATGATATTTTCCTCACGAGGCAAGGAAATTGATCTTAGAGGTATCTAAGGGAAACCTTATAAAGTGATAATCTCTAATAGCATGAAAAAATTACTCAAAAAGAGACACCATGGTGTAATCGCACAATTGTGCTCACTAGACATTCAATCATTTGTATCCTCTGATCCATTGGATCTCCAAATAGTTATCATCAATCCTTCCAGGATATTTGGAGATATACCTAAGGGTATTCATCCTACTCGAGATCATGACCATGATATTCATTTGCAACTAGGAAGTGTACCACCTAACATTAGGCTTTGCAGGTATCAATATGCATAGAAGAGTGAGATTGAGCATATGATCCAAGAAATGTTATAGGTCAACATCATTCAAACTAGCCAAAGTAATTTCTCTTCACCAGTAGTGATGGTTACGAAAAAGAATGGTCCATGGCATATGTGTCCAGATTATAGATAGCTTAACAAAATGACCATCAAAGATAATTTTCCTATTCATGACATTGATGAATTATTAGATGAATTTCATGGAGAAAATTTCTTTACTAAGTTGTTGTAACACACTCAACCCCCTAAACTCTCTTAGGCTAGTGGGGTATACAAATTTCCTATTTTATTTTCTCAAAACACCTTTCTTGATCCCCTCTAAATCCAATTCTGACCCCATAATCCATAATGCTCATTGAGACCTTACCAACGATTGTAACCATGCTCAAAATTGAGCCCGAGATCAAAATTTATGGCCTTTTAAATTCTTCAGGCCTTCTTCCACCAAAACCACCTCACATCCATGTGGCATCTATGTGGACATTCGCCACATGTACCATCCCTCATGGCACCACCTGGAATTGACATGTTGGGACATGTATACAACCGGTAACTGTCTTGGAGTCAGTTATGTACCTCATCAAGCACTAGGATCCATCAAATCCCCCACACTTGAAATTACCTAAGACATTCCAGGTGGTCGGTTATTCGGTGGTCTGGTCCCCGAGACCTTAAACCTACAAGGATTTTTTCCCATTGGACATCCAGATCATGTGGTTCCTCTAACAACTGACACCGTGAGCAGTCAATTAACTGGTTACCCGAGCCTCAAAACTTAACACAACTGGAGTCTTTGCCTAACCATAAACACACATCCACCAAGCACCTTCCCCACCGAGCATTAGGACCCCAAGCTCAGCCAAGCCCTTTTCAACCAAGTATCCCCTTGTCTAGTGGTCTTGTTATTTGGTGCAGTGAATCCCTCCTGAGATTTACTCCAAGAGATCAATGACCAAGATCTCTTGGCCTCCCAGATCTTACAGTTTGGATCTATCCCTGGCTCGAAGGCACGTAAGGGAAAGTGGTCCAACTTGCACCTCAGACACATGGACCTAACGTGGCATGTCACTTAGAATGAGACATAGTAACTTGATCGGACACCATGTTGGTGTGGCCCGACACATGGCACAATATCTGTCGCGACATGTGGACTAACCATGACTCAACACGTGGAGTGATGTGGTACTACACGTCATCATAGGGCTTAAGGCTCCTCCCCACTCAGGTGTGAACAAGTGTCCTCTTCTTAGTGGCTCCACTACGTTATCCTGAAATCATTAACATGTGCCTCATAAGTCCTTCCACTCATACACTCGTAAAGGGAAAAGGGTTGGAACCCTTCACAGAAAGTTCCCCAACCGGACATCAGGGAACTGGAGAGGTAACATAGAGAAACGAGGCTTGGAAAACTATGGTATTTCGGAGGTCTTGTTACTTTGAGGCAAAAAAATCCCTCTTGATCCCATCAAGAAATTCTACGACCGAGATCTTTGAGCCCTCAGATCCGATGACTAAGTTTTAAGAGAAATAGACCAAGGCTTATTCCCGATAGGGCCCCACACTTGACCTATGCCAATATGATGTTGACAAGTGTTGTCTTCCATGGAATTTTGGCAGCCATGCTGGCATGATATGTCATTATGACATCATTTCATCTCTCCCTAGTTACAAGTGTAAAAAGAGGCAGAACCTCACACTGGAACCCCGCCCCATCGACATCAGTATTTAACAAGGCTATGGGAACTAGAGGGTCCATGCCTTTGGTTCTCCAGTGACCTGGTTAATCGAGGCTCTACTCCTAGTTCCTAATCTCTGGTGATGATCGGATGGCAAAGGGTTATCCTCCCCTCCAATCCAATGACTATCTACTCGCTCTGGTTTATACAGGTAACGGGTAAGGGTGGGTCGTAGAACCTTGAGAGAGGAACCATGTCCAGTCGAGATCTGGTGGCTCCTTTGAGGGCCAGTTACAAAACTTATCCAAAATGCTTGGTCCATCCAAGGATGGTCGAGATTGATCCTCTGCTCCATATCAACGGTTGTTGTTTCTCTCTGGTTTTAACGGACGTTCCAACAAGTTAAGGTTTATTCTCCCAATCTCTAGTTTCATAATCAAGGTAAGAGGGATTATATCATAAAGTCGAGCGCAAGCGGACAGAAAATGACTCTAAGGAATAATCAATACCTCCCTATGAGCATGAAGCTTAGCCCGCTTATATAGAGGTCGGGCATTTCTACTAAATTCAGGTTTCATAGAGGATAGGAAACCATAAGGGCATTTAGAACATACCGGAAGCATAGTCCCATGCGCTCTTTACTTATTTTTTTGAGTTCAAAGATATCTATTTAGTCTTCCTTTAAATCCTATCCTCATAGGTTAAATAACCAGAAAAATCAAAGCTTAGAAGCATGAACTATGAATTACATGTCCAAGCAAATATTTTCATTTAGCATTCATCACAAGAAAACCATAACTAGTAAGGAGCACACGTGCAAAGAGTAGAAATATACACATTCCTTCTATCTCTCTTAACTTTCATTCAGACCTCCAAATAGTTCATATATTTCAAAATCAACAGAAATATTAAATGATAAATTGATATCAAGGTCAATAGAAAATATGCATGCACTTATTTGTTTAGATGATACTGGCCATAACAATTGACTGAGGGTGAATGCCTTTCCACCCAACCATAGGATCCGTTTCTCTATCACTTTGGCATCATGCCACCCCCATGCCAAGCCATGATACCACTAGGGAATTCTCTCAGGCCCTCAAAGCAATTAGAAAGGTGAAGGCCCCTCTCCTTCACACATCCATTGTTTGACAATCCTTACACCCACCATGCCCAGGGCCTCCACAAGGTTTCTCATGTGCCCTTCCTACACCAAGCTCATGGCCCTCTCATCTCAGGTCAGATTTTCGGCTTCTCGGACTAATCCTGCCAACAATATCTCTCTTAGACTCATGCATGTCTTCCCACACTTGGGTTCTCCATCGTTCAGCGGCCTCTGCCCATCCATTTCCCAGACCACAACTCTCTTCTCAGCATGCACTCGTGGATCTCTGCTCTCTCTCCTATGTGTCCTTCATGTTCCCATCATTTCTCTCTTCAAGTTTCTCCATTAGTTGGGTGGTCCACAAATTCCCATGGACGTTCCTTACATTCATTCCCACGCATTTACGTTGGGAGTACTTCTCAACTACCCAATTGTGCTCTTATTTAAATTGTAACTTCAATTGTAAGATAGAGGTAAGTATGGTTATTTTCCTCAATATACTTCATCAAGGTGGCTTGGGGTCCTTAGCACATGAATCCCCTTTCTCTTCCCCCTCACTAATCCCTCTAGTGGTATCATGGTTAGTATTATGGGATTCACCCATCAGTCAATTGGTTGGATTTTATATCATACCTTTACATCATTTACAAGCCATAGCATGGTAATATTATCTCCATGTTGAGATAATCATCATTAATCATAATTAATTACAAATTAATTAGGGAGATTAAAAATGGGGTGTTACATCCCCTCCCTCTTAAAAGGGAACACCATCCTCAATGTTCTATTCATATCAACAAGCCTGACATGCCTTCGTCTTTCAGTCGCTTCAACAATATACCTTATTTCCTCACACTCTGTTCTATTTATAGACCCCTGGCATTCCAACACATGCCTACAACAAATATCAAACAATATGTGTATTAGGAACAATTCAATGCATAAATATCCATTGTTGTTCATAATTCAGAAGGAAATATATATTTTAGCACAATACTTGTCTATACAATTCATGAATTTCCATCCATATGGCTTGCAAATTTACTCGGCTCATCATTTTTCCCTTGAAATATTCATTGTGATCGTGACCCTAATCAATAGATAACAAGAGTTATCAAAGTATCCTCTTCCTTGTGGTCACTCACCTTCCAGGCTCAAGCATCCCCTTCTCTGTTGCATAGTCCCTCGGGTGATCCATCTTGCTTGCCAAGGATTTCTCGCACAGGAAGAGTTTAGATACTTCACCAAGTCTTACTTCGAGGCATCCCTCGGCCTACTCTGTCGAGGCATCCCTAGGGCCCATTCTAAAACAACACAACCATATCAATGTGATTATGGCATATAGGGTCTTCATGTCACAATAGTGGCCCTTTTATCCACGCCTTTCCATCTTGGAAGCCATCATATGTCCCTCTAGGAAAAATCTGTAATCTCACCTGTATCATTCACACATGCAGTAATTGTGAGATACTATCCTCAATTTCAATCAAAATCCTTTCAATCTGCTACCCACAGATTTCAAATTCCATTTATAAATTTTCAGATATGTTCCTTATAGGAACCAAGGTCCAGATTCCACAAGTATGATACTTCGTTCTCATAATATTTTGTATTTTTTTTAACAATCAGTAGACATTGGTATTCCTTATGGACTTATATTGCTATCATATCCAAGGCCATTCTCCTTGCAATTTCAATCTTCACACAGAAAAATATATTGTCAGTTTCTCATGCACATTACCTTTTCATTTCACACTTACAGGGGCTCACAAACAGTTTTTAAAATTGTGCATGCTAACAATTGAATCACTTTTGCTCACTGATCATATGAAATAGAAGGAAAATATTATTCCTTACATACACATTTTCTTAGCATACCAATATTTCTATAATGCATTCAAACATCACAAGAATTTAAATAAGGTGTCAATACCTATGGCCACATTCACATAATGCATATTTGCATTGCCTCTGGAATTCCACATACCCATGTTAGACATTCCAGCATGGTGAGTTGGAACTCATCCAACTTCTTACCCCATGGCTATTTTATTCACATTCATTATTACAACAGGAATCTGTTTCATGCTTTGAGTTGATCATAACCTCAAAACAAAATACATTATATTAAATTAAAATTTCACATAAATGCATTCATGCATTCTTTCTTTGTTGGTAACCAGGGTGCCAATATCCATGGCCACCCAATTCCTCTCTTTACCCTTTTCACAACTATGTTGGAATACTGAAATTTCCTCCTCCCTTAATGGGCATCCCTATACATGCCCTTTCATATAAACACGTATTCCCTCAACGCATTTAACCAACGTAAGGATTATGAGCACTTCTTATTCATAATCATTCATGTATAATCAATGCATCCATGACACATTTGCTCATGAATTTCATGCAAGAATTTTAACCATCCTTGATTGCCATAGGTTCCTTCCTTTGTCATACCCTTCCTGGGTATTAATGACATACATGCAATCAATTCATAATTATAACAGTATATGAGGCATACTTAGAGGAAAATCCTCACCTGATTCCTTCTAGATTTCATGCCACAAAGGCATGATAAATTTATACATGTCTAGCTGCCAAAAACTTTTCTAATGTTACCTTATCAGTGGTACTTCATGGGGACTCCTAAGGTCCCTTCACCAATTCTTTAATTGGCATCCCTTTTGTCCTTATCCTTTGTACAAGGTTGTCCATCGTTGGTAGTTGTCTCCTCAACAACTCCAATCCTTCCTACACATAGCAGTCACAACAACAATTACATCAGTTGTCATGTCAATTATAATGTATGTGCTTTAACACTTTTACAGTCATCAAGAATTATTCAGATATGCATTGGCATATCTATCTGCACTCTACCACATTTCCTCAATGGGTTCATGAGTGAAACATAAAAATATTTCAGTTGGTTGTACTTTTACACGGCCATCAACATTCTTGTGCCTAAAACAATTACACATAATATCACCTTAGTTCCTCATCCCAAAAAACATAATAAACAACAAGAAAGGAGTCAATGGATTCTCCCCTTTTCAGCTCCTCTGCATAGTTTGGAATTCTTAGCATAGTTGAGCCATTTCCATGACCTTTCTACCATTTTCATATCATGGTAGTACTCACAGTGTTCATTCAATAACCAACATTGACTGTCTAGTTTCCACCAATTGTATTGGTTTCCTTAGAAACACACAAATCTGGTAGACAAATCAGAGCTTAGAGTGAGAAGGGTGTCCCCCCTTTCTCTACATTTTGTCTTCACACTGCCCTATTCGTGGTCCTTCCTGCTCCATTCATGAGCAGTCTGCAGTCAAGTTCATCTTGACATGTTCTCATTTATAGAACCTATCTTTCTTGGATGTAACAGCATGCTATAGCATCAAGATTTAGCTCACAAAATAAATTTAAAAGTAGTGTATCTGTGCACCTTAACCATAAATGGAAATCAAAATGATTTAATCATTTACTTGCATGTATTACACACATGCCTTATCTTTTTAAAATTTAATACAGGATTCTTATACAATTAGGCTTTGCAGCCCACTGTCTAAATTTTATAGTAGTTATTAATTATGTTGCTTTGTTCTCCAGACAGAATCTTCACACAGTTCCTCCACATGGAACTTCTTCAATGTGCAACTTCCTTGTTGCATATCCATCATCACCTGAAATGATCTCAACCCATGAGTTAGTATCAGATTTAACATTTTGGTTGTTTATCCAATATTCCATAAAGAGTATAAGCATGCATACACTTAAACAACATATTCAAACATGTACATTTATTCTATCAAATTGCATTCACAATGTGCTTTCATGCACTTAATCACGGGCATTATCCTAATGTGTGTGTCTACCATAGGCACACTTTATAATTTCACATGCACATTTACTTAAAATCATTTAACTCATGATTGCTCACAATCATTCTAATGAAATTTCTAAAGGCGTAATCACATTGCCTTCTTTTCATAACAATAGAGCATTCTTGCTCGTTTGTTTTTTCATCATTTTACACTATCTCTTTCTGAGGAATGGAGTACAACCCCATGTTGATCTAAAAGACTGTTTTACGGTCTTTAAGATAACATCATGAGGATAAAATCCCCCTGCATTTTCAAAGAGGTGGTACTCCTCTCTATTTGTCTGAGAGATGTAATTGATGTTATTGGATTGGGATGTCAAATGGGAGAATGCTAAACAACAAACCCCAAATTCTTTATTGATTTAGTTTTTATATAAAAATGTTATTGATAACTAGATTTCTCCTTGAGTGTGACATTTGCTTGGAAATGGACGCAGTTTCTTAATAGTAAAAAGATAAAGAAATGATTCAATATCAAAATAAATATGTTCTCAGATTCATTATAACATCCCCTTGAAACACATGCATGCAGAAGATACAACCATATTTTCTCACAAGAAAAAGAGTAAAGTGGGTTTAATCACTTCAAAGAACTTTAAATGATTTTGCATTTAAAACTGAAAATAATATGATGAGCACACTCCAAAAATCTCATACTTAGAAATCTCAAAGTCTGAGAAATCAATAAATTTATGCCCAGAAATAGTTCTCTGGGGAGTTCAATACATAAAATATATTTCATGTTACAAAGAATTCCAGTGAACCGATTGACTAATGCTCAGAAAGAAACATTGTCAAATGCAAGAACTACACCTCCATGAACCATTTGGACAACACTAGTTTACATTATCAGTCATATACATGGTTGATAAATACTCCTATTGATATTTTAGGAGGAGGCCTAGAAGAATAAAAGAACAATACTCAAACTCAGCCTTATGCTCAGTTTCAGACATGTAAGCACAAAGCCTTGAGAGAAAATGTGTAGCAGAAGAAAAAGCAAGAAAATGCATATCTGTATTTGCAGATGAGAAAGTTGGATGCATAGTGAAGCCTGAAATTTTTTTATTCGGATGATCTAACCCCCTCTTTGATGGTGCTCTCCTCCTTTTAAATCTGCTCTCAATGCTTCTTTGAAATGCTTTTCCCTAGCAATTAGGGTTTCCTGGTCTTTTGGAAGTTTCCCACGTACTTCCTCTTTTAGGAATGAAGAGTATATCATCTAAATCAATGATTTATTAAACACATATTAATGAATTATGTCATGGAAATCTGTGCCTTCAAGTGGGACCTACTTCACCCTTTTATAAAAGTTATTTAATAAACTTTTATTTCCAAAATTTGAAGCTCATTGCCTAAAAAACATCGACTGTATTTTAATTTTTTGAGCATGATAAGTGACTTCTCAGCCATGTAAGCCATTCTAGAAATAATATTCATTATTTTGGCTTTCCAATGAGCCATTTTGAGAGAAATTTGAAGGTCTAGATCTCAACTTATAGCCTCGGGAATTCGAGGTTCCAAATAGATTTCTTAGGAAGCTGTGAAAAGGGAGTTGATTGTTCTTTTAATTCCTAGAATTATTATGGAAAAAATCAGCCATTTAAACCTACCATGTTGTCTTCCTTGTCAAATTATGTTTTCAAGGAGGTATGGTTTTCCCAAAATGGACGTCTAGATCAAGATTTATGAGCTTCGAAAGATGGATACTCAACCACCGTTGATCTGGTTCGTGGGTGAATATTGTCCCTTGATTTGATTTTTCCTTTCTTAATCCCACATGCATTGTGAGAGGTGAAGAATTAGTGTTTATAATGAATACACCTCCCTTATTATTCATGTGTGAAATAAAGGAACTTATGGAAGCCTTAGTATAGCTCTTGTGCCTTAGAAAAATTCATGCATTGGTAATATTTTGGTCACCCAGTCACTGCCCAGTGAACCTATGAATGTTTGACATGTCATGTCCATGTGTCATCTGAGGGTAGGTCCACTTCACTACCACATGTTACCTAGGGATAGGTCCATGTCATTTCCACGTGTCCCAATATGGTAGGTATTGGTTGTGGAGCCAGATTCTCTTCCTATTTCATAGGTCTTTGTTTTCAGTCGTGTTTATACCCCATGAAGACTGTACACCCCTCCATGCAGGGGGTTGCAGTGGGGTCTTTCCCTATATTGTAATTTCATAGTAACTCTGGACCATTCATTATAAGGTCACAGATCTTACGGTAGAAGTTATGTTAGGGTTTTTTTCCCTAGAAGGCAACCCTCTTTTATGAGGGAAAATGTATTGTGACTATGTATTATTGTGAATATTGTATTCCGAGTGAGGAGACTCTGAGAAAAAGAAGAGGAAGTTACAATAGGTGTGTTGTAGTTTGCATCCATTCATTTGTTGGATAATAATAAAGGAAGGAACTGGTAATTTCTCTGGTGGATGTAGCCCACACCGGGTGAACCACGTATATATGTGTCTCTATTATATTGTGTATCTTCTGTGTTTTATTTTATTGCTCCACGATCATGTTTTCCTAACAATATGAAATATCATTGATATAATATATTCTTGGCTACCACAAACTATTTCTGTTGTCAAAATATCACTTTAAATTGTGCTCATTTATTATTTTTTCTCCAGCAAGATAGGTTAGAAGTAGTTAGGTTAGATTAGTTTTCTTTTAGTTCGAGATTTAGAATTACTTAGAACTCTTTGGGGAAAAGTTCATTGTCTTTCCCATTTTTATTCTTTTAATTATTAGTGGCAACAAGGCCCACATACTAGTCAGAAACTCTACACCAAACAAGAGTAGGTATAATTGGAACCTGCCATCAGGCGTTCTCCCTTACCTGCCTAACATGCCATTTGGACCCGTCAATAGAAATAGCTCTAGAATGAGGGCCAGATGAAAAGCTAATCCCGTGGAGTCATTTTTAACATTTTTTATTTATTTAAATGGCTCCATCTCATATCCATTTACGAAGATGTTTTTCTGGTAATGTACCTCTCAAACCTCTTAGAGAGATTTTACATTTCTTATCGCAATTTAAATTTGACAGAGAGGGTGAAACCTTTGCATATGAACATGCTTTATAATTATAGAAATTTTGTTGTTCTCAAAATATTACTACTGGAAGTGTTATTTGTAGGTTGTTCACTCCCACCCTTGCAGGGAAAGTCAAGAGATGGTGTGAGACTTTTTCGGTTGCCTCTATTCACACATGGGAGTAGTTTTTGTGTTAGTTTTGGCATGATTTTGAGAATTATGATTATAATGATTTGTGTGCAAAAATATCATAGCATAGGAAGAAAGAATATGAATCTCTTGAATATTTTATTACTATATTTACTCATATTTTCTATAGGTTTTGTTGGGATGATAGGTACTCTACCAATGATTTGATTTCCTTTTTAGTTTCTCTTACTAATGAATCATATCAACTAGAGGATGAAGAATCTAAATCATGTATTTATGTTTCTTTACATGTTGTTTTGGATTTAAATGAAAATGTTGAAAATGCTAATGGATTAGTTGGACTCCATATGTCTAGATCTTTCTTTACTATGGGGGACATAGGTCAGAGAGAGAATTTGTTTTCAGGATAAACATATGTATCCTCCCACTACTCCATCCCCCCTTTCTTTCCTTGGGACGAAAAAAAATACCTCTTGTGTTATAAATTCAATTTTATATTTTTATGTAGTTGACCAACAGGAGGGTTTTCCTACTGATAATGGGACACTTTGGGTCACACCAATGGTTATGTCAAGTTCTCATTATCCTATCTCATCTTTTTCATCACAAGGAATGGAGGAGGAAGTTATGGAGAAAAACTTAAATTTTGATAATTTTGTTAATAAATAAAATCTAGACACTCATGGCACGAATCCTTCCTCACCCATGGATAATTTGGAATCAACCTCTTCTGATTTGAATTGTCCCGTTGTTATAATTTATCCTAGTTTGACTGAGATAGATTAAGAATCTTCTCCTACTGTTAGTCGATCATTTAGTGAAACTTCTTGCTCTAAAAGTTCTTATGATTTTATCCTCTCTTCTAACTATGAGTATGTTATGAAATATATTTCAAATTCTCATATTTTGTAGGGGAAAAATAACCATGCTGATCACTTCACTGAAGGAGAAGAAATTCACATACATGGCATACCTATTTTAGCACAACAATCCACTTTTTTCTTGAAAGAGGAAAACCATGTCGAGGAAGATTTTTTTTATTGTGAAACCATCCTAGTGTGGAGCCTACCGAATCACAATCAATCATTAATGTTCTTAAGAAGGAGGAACTATGATTCAAATAGTCATTTTTTGAAAACGTTTCTTGTTCAAGAGAAGCTTTTAATAATCTTAATTCTCCCACTTATTATTATTTGTATCTCGATCTCTTTAATGGTTTGATTTTGCAGGAAGCCACCCATTTTCCTATTCAAATAAAATCAACAGGGACGATCCATTTTGAAGTACTTGATGGTGGTAATGTGCATATGGAAGATAGAGAGGATAAGGCCTCTTCACATGAACTTAGTACAACTATGCCTTATCAACCTTTTTCATGGGATGAAGGAAATGATGTAGCAGATGTATATAAAATGATGTCTTCTTCTTTTTCTTCTTCATTTTTTTTTTATCAATAGAGATTCCTCCTATTCAAGTGACCCCTTACATGAGATAGTTCATGTTAGTGGCTTCCAACATTGTCTCAAAGAGATCTTATACCATGGTTGGTCATAGCCCATATATATCATTCAACTCCACTAATGTATCTCAAGTTCATGGTTGCTTGAAGTATGAGCCTTGGGAGGCTTGCAAAGACAATGATTCACTTTTGTCTACGCGGATGGTTATGTCAGGCCCTCGTTCTCTTGGGTTGCCTTATGGAGTTAACAAGTATATCAACACAATGATTCTCTGACCAAGTACACTTAATGTATGTTTTATGCATGATTCTCATTCGGTATGCTACCTCCCCATATACTCTCTCCATCAATTCTATGTTAGTAATGCGATATTTTATGATAGAATTGAAGCATGGTTGGAGGGGTCTCACTTTGCTAGGTTTTCCACGAATTATCGTTTTGACATTTTTAATATGGTGGATAGAGTTTTCCATATTTTAATTTTTCCCACTTTTAGTCTATCTTTATTCCAAGTTCTGCTACTAATGTTTTGTCATGAACATATATTTTCAAGCTTGGGATTATATGGATGGATACATTTCCATTATGACTTTACATAGCTAATTTTTCGACCATTGTAGCATAGAATAGGAGTAAGATAGAGTAGGCTAGTGTCTTTTCTTTGCATAGTATTAGATTTTCTTTCCAGTTCTTTTAATAAGTTTTTTGTTTGCCTTTTCTTTTTACTGTTGGGTGAAAATACATGAAATTCTCATGAGAAATAAATAGAAGGATTGCCCACTAATTTTCCCTTGGATGGATTTTTTGGATTTAATTTTGACATGGGAAAAATTGTTTTGTTTCATTCTCAAAAGATTCATATGTGCTAGGGTAATTTTTAGATCATTGATTCTATGCATGTTCACCATGTTAAGTCTTTTTCAAGCATTTTGTCATCTTGCAAGTGGGATATTTTAAATAAAGAATACTATTCAATCCCTCTTGTGGTGAAATGAGAACTCATATTTGTTCCATTTTTATATTTACATTATTATGCTATGAATATTTTGCTTGATTCAATTAGAGTGTTGATCTTGTTGTCCCATTCATAGTAAATTGAAATTTTGAGTGATTAATTTTACACATTTGAAATTAATCCCACTCCAATTCCTTGTAATCTCTTTAGACAATTATTTATCATTGGTTTGGGGTTATCCAAATGATTCCTTACACATTGATTATTTTTCTTTGGTTACTTTCAACTAACATAATTTTTTGTATGGAATTTTCTTAGCATAGTGAGATTGGTTGATTTTTATTTTGAGTTGTTTTCTTCCAACACCTTTTAACTTTCATTTATGGGAATTGGTTGTACATATCTTATGTTCTATTTAGTTAGTCTTTCAGGGAGGAGTTTGTATTTGATCTTACATCTTACTTGATCCAAGTTTCCTCTTATACACAGGAACAAGACGTATTCTTTTAGACTGTCTGGATGGATGTTTTAACATTATGGGAAGCATTGTTATATCATCTTCTTAATGGAATCTCTTTCAGAAATTTCTTGAGAATCAACCATTTTATTTACTAAACTCAGTAGTTAATTGAAAATTTAATCCTAGTCCTTTCAATCATAAGAATTTTAGACCTAATATTCTCTTGGAAAGCATCTTTCTATCCTTTGGATTTGCTGATTTTAAGCCACTCATTATGGTTACATTCTTGAGTAATCTGGTTTTTATCATGGCTTAGGACTACCCACTAATATCAATGTTGAAATCATTTAAATGCTCGGAAGTTGTAACTACCTCGGTGGTAAATCTCAATGCAACTTCTATGATTCTAAATTTTGAGTTTTCAACATTTGTTTTTTCCTTAGCCATGATAATAAGTTATAAGTTGTGAATTTTTTGTGGGATATAACTCATCAATTTATTGGGCTCACACTCTTTAGCATTCCTTGAACCAAAAAAATCAATTTATTCATAACTTGGAAAGATAAGAATGTTTGGGTTAGTATGGAATATCTTCTCTTTGATCCATCTTACTCATGAGCTTGCTGATTTTGTTTTTCAGATATATGTCTCATTCTTTTGAATGAAAAACCTGTCTAGTAGAGAGATAATCTACACACTCTTTTTTCATTTCATTTTCTCCATATTCTATGTCATATGTAAGCTTGAGGAAGTAAAATTTATGGTTTCTCTACTTGGAACAGTCTTGGGAACTTGAGGATATCAATTTCATGGATTTTCCCATCATGCCAAGCATCAACTCATTAGAAATCAGGGTTTGGTCATTTAATTCAATTAATATTTTGGATTATACCTTTCATTTATTATGGGGGAATCAATCCATTTAGTATGTGATATGAGATTATTTGTACCTTACAAGAGTGTCTCAATTGCTCTAATTTTCATTGTGATTTCCTCTTTCCACTTATGAGGTTGAAGATGATCATACCAATGTTTCAAATCATTATCGTTAATGACCAGAGGAAATACAAACCTTGGAACAAGAAAGTGTGTCCAGGGATCCAAATATCACAACAATCAAGGACACTAAGTTTCATGTCGAAGGGAATATTGTGGGAAAGCACATAGTGCCTATTTCCTAAGAAGAAGGCTGAGAGAATTGGCTAAATGGAAAATAGATGGATACTTTATGACTGCATTGACATTCACATGATTTTTATGATAGCCAATATAGTTTAAGTTTGTAGTATCTTAGCATGCTTTGCTTAGGATTAGTTTTAATTTTTCTTTTTAGTCTAATTTAATTTCAATAAGTCAGTCATTTATAGGAAGAGTTCTTCCCAAACTGTCTAATAGTTGATCATTCCATTCTCTTTGGTTATGAAGATTGGGAAATGGCTTATGAAACCAAAAACTCATGATTTTTCTCTTTAATGGAGACAACTTAGGGAAGTGTTAATCTAAATTTGGATGCTTATATTCCTTTGCAATTTTTTTTATTAATCAACCAATATTATCATCAACTTAGCAATTGATAAGAAATATAGTCTCTTTCATGTATTCCCGTGTTGGTTTATGATCTAGTTGATATTTGGAGTCATTTTAATGATTATTTTGATGACCTCCACAATTGTATTATCTACTCTTTGCCTTAGTGGATTAAATCATTTAAATATGTGCGATTAACAATGTATTTTATGGAAAAAAAATTGGTGCTTTGGTGAGAAATATGAAATACAATTTCTGTTATTATTATTTTTTTTTTGTGTTTTCAAATATGCAAAGGGCTTGTTCATGTCAAGAAATATTGAGAGCTTGTGGGTTTGTGGAATGTTTCATGTGATGGAATTTTTGAAAACATTTTTTGACTAAATTTATCCACTAACCCATTTTTCTGGATTCCCAGAAGATTGTTTTGTTGCACTAAATGAAAGATAAATTATATGTGACTGTTGGATTAGAGTATTGTGTTATGATTTTTTTCACCAGATTATTAATTCTCATAATATTGCTTGTTCTTCACTTTAGATATTTACCATGAGACTCTTTCTATTGGGCCCGATGTTGAATGGTTAACATTTATTGACTAATTATTATCCTTATCTTACTTTCCAAGATTTCATTTTAAACACTTTCACTGTTCCTGCCCCATATCAATTACTTGTTGTTGGGTTCTCTTTTTATTTTTCAACTAGTTTTCATTTTTTTATGACTAACATTCTAGCTTTAAGCTTCTCTTAGTTTAGTTTTATTTTTCATGAATTGGTTTCACTCTTGCTTTCTTCTTGTACAGATTGTTTCCATCCTTAATTTAAACACAAATATTTCCCTTAGCTGATTTGACTTCTTAGCCTTCCTTGAGGACTACTCTTTAAATTTGAGTAAGGGGTTGGTCCAATTTTGGTCACATACTAACGAATTTTTTTAAAATTCATGAGATGCATGGGATTCTCTATCTAAATGAACATTCATGAAGTTCTTAGTTGTAGGTATGGACTGACAGTTTTGGTGGAACACGTGCCTATTGAGCATACCATGATAATCCATAAGTATACGAAAGTGTCTATATACCCTTTTCATTGAGCTCCATTCACTTTATATAAATAAAATGGCCATTGTTATGATGTTTTTAGGGACACCTAGGGTTAAAGTAAAATGCATAACATCTACTCAACAAATCAAAGCAACTCTCATACCACCTTGCTTCCATCACACCCTATTTTCATATGCATATCTATATATAAATATAAAAGGGTGAGCATATTTTGAAACCAAAGGAAGTTGAAATCACTATTAATAGTGTGGGAAGTACAAGTAAACCCGTCGAGACTATGAATGCCTATTGGTAGCAGGGTTATGCTTGTATGGTACTGAGGCAACTTTGTCGGGGCTATGGATGTTCGTTGGTAGTGAAGTAATGTTGGGAAAAGAGAGATGAGGAACAAACTTATGCAGATGTTTGCTTGTTATAAAAAGTGAAAACCCATGGTTAAACCAAATCCAATCAGAAGTGTGTAGCCAGTAAAAGAATTTACCTCGCTAATTGTCTCTTTGAAAAACGTATGTTAGATTTCAAGTACTAGAAATATAGGGTTATGTATTTTAGAAATTTGGCATCATTGTGGTACCCATGATTATTGGAAAGTTGTTTGGAGTTTGTTGAGATTATCTTTAAAATTTAGATCTGAAGTAAATGCCCTAGACTTCTACTTATAGAGATAACCGGTTCTTCTAGTGTGTCATCATTTGTTGAGGACACAACAACCCCACTTTACTTTCTCTTGTAAAAGAGAAAGGAAATGGGCTCCCTACTAAAATTTCAATCATAATTCCTATCCTATACCATTTGATCCTAATGTTTATTCGTTTCATTGTCTACCTTGAGGGAGTTGGGGGGTTTGATCTTGATTGATGATTGTCTTGGATGAGTTTGTTCTTGGAGGATTTTTTGAATGAATAACTTAAATTATGAATCATCTTGCTTGCATGTTGTGCTTATTCTCTTCATATTTATGCTTTCACATGTTGATCATACTCTTATGTTTCAAACACTTGACTTGAATCAAAATATCATTGATATTTCCTTTGGGTTTTAAAATTGGCACTTGCAAATCTCAGGACACTTATCTACAATCACCATGTTTATCTTTGAATAGACCCAACACCCATTTATAATTTTTTTTGAAAGCGGGGAATATAATATTTATGGTGTATTGAAAAGTCTCTTTTTTTAATCGTGTGACTAATCTCATTCTTTTGTTTAACAAGAGAAAGTTTGTAGGGCCACTTCATTTACTTGGCCCCTCTAGCCTTGCGATGCAAGTGGGGGGATCCCTTGATCCTTATCCAGAACCTTGACCTTGATCCCGACTAGAATTCCCTTTATTAGGAAGAGAATTAACTTGGCTTACAATTTCCTCGAGGTTTGAAGCTCCCAAGGCTATCAGATCCACCCTTCCTACAGGCCTGCCCTGAACCTCTTCATATTGATCTTTGTTAGATTCCTCTTTCAACCTTCCCTCTTTCCGGAAACCCAAGCCCAAGGTCTATTGAGCTTCATGGATGTAGGTCCTTGTCATGTCGTCGCCCAATGTCTACTTGCTAAATATTGTAATTAGTATTATGCATTGTGGCCTAGCTTAAGAACCTATTCTTTGATCTGATTGTATTCCTCTCTTTGCAATCTTCATAGGTCCACCCTATGAGATGTTCATCTTGAATGGACTGACATGTGTCTTGCGTATGGTTGGTGTCGATATCCTTTTACCATTTGTCGCTATTTATGATGTTAATTTTTCACACAACGTGTCATCTTCTTCCCCTTGGTTGCTTTCCATTCATCCCATTTGAATCTAAGTGTTCTTGATCGCCATACCACCTAGCTACCCGACTTGACACTCGATGACTCAAAACCTACATGATTTTCCTTACTCTTATTTTTGGCCCCCTAGGTGCGGAACCCTGACTAGTGGAACCATGATGGACATGGAACCCTGAGTTGTTTGTAGTTTGGCTTTATTTTCTTAATTTGTATTTTATTTTTATTTTTGTCTATATTTTGTACATTTTTTTAAATTTTATTTTTTATTTAATATTTTTATTTATTTCCATTTTACCCTTGGTTTTGCAAAACCACATGGTTTGATTGCACATGGTAATTTCCCATGGTTTGTTATTCTCCACGAGTTTCCCTAAAGTTATACTAGATATTTATTTTTACATGGGATAAATAAAATTCACTTTAAAAAATAATTTACATGGGGTAAATAAAATTCACTTTAAAAATAATTTACATGGGTCAAATATGCTTTTACATGGGGTAAATAAAATTCACTTAAAAAAATAATTTACATGGATCAAATATGCTTTTACATGGATAAACTATTTGTTTTACATGAATAAACTATTTGTTACATGTGGTGTTTTGCACAAAACCTAAAGTATAATATTGACATCCTTATTTTTCTCATATCTATGTAAAATTAAAAACAAATTGACTTTTCATTTTAATATGTATGTATATACATATTCATTTCTTTTATTCATTTCTGGTTTTAATTTTCATTTTAATTTTGTTTTTTTATTTATTTCTGGTTTTAATTTTCATTTTAATTTTGTTTTCCCTTTTTATCACCTAAGCCCTAGGTTGCACATATTCATTTTATTTTTCTCATTTAATTTAGTTTCATATATATATTTTTTTAATTTAACTTTTTACATGCTTCCCCTCACTCATTAAAATTCAACCTAATATTTCATAAGGCTTATCTCAAGGTTTCTCCCTATCGGTCTACATATCCATTTCACGGTGAATTCCATTGAAAATTACCATTTAGACAAGCCTCCCTATTTTTTCAAGAACACCTCCTATCTTCATGGAATCCCTCCTCCTGAACACTTTTGAAACTATATGCATATTTTATTGTCCCCCAAGACTAAGCTATTGGGAATTAACTTTATCCTTATTGTAATTATGCCGAAGACATATCTTAGGGAGAGATTTTGCAGAAAACCTGTCAACAAGTTGTCAGGTTTTCAAAAACAACCATTATTGTCCACCTGTGTTGTCCTTCTAAACTGCTCCTCAGGTTTTGGACCTATCTCCTCTTGCCACATCATCTTTGTTATTGACTTCATTGCTAGAGTTGTTTTGGATATTAATTGTTTTCCCGTCAATTGTTGGCAGGTCGCTTCCTTTCTTTATATGGGAAAGTGATATTACCTAACGCACGTCACAACACCAAATATTGTGGGGACTGGGGATTCTTGAGACGGGCGACGACACTTTCCTTCTCTGTGTCCGTCGGGTACTGATAGGCCTGCCAACTCCTGAGGGCCAGGATTATGATCATGATGTGGGAAAATCTCAGTCATGGCATCCAGGGTTAGAATTTCAAATGTCAATATCTCATTAAATTTGACGTTTTTTATAATTTAAATGCTCATTTTAACATTTAATAGAGAATATTAACCGATTATCAAAAACAAATTGACGATTTTTATAATTTAAATGTCCGTTTTAACTTTTAATAGAGAATATTATCTAATTATCAAAAAACAATTACTGTATTTCATGGAAAAATCTCATCCCTATTTACATCCACAACAATGTCGATATAATGAAAAAGTTTCACTGACGACCCCACCTCACCTGCCTACCCTGATGCGCCTTACATGCCCAGAGACAACTCACCGAGGTTTATGGCAAATACTTGTAAAAGTGTTTGGACTTTTCGTGTAATTTTTTTCCCAATTAATTTTTTTTAAAGTAATTTAATTTCAATTTGAATTTTTTTTCTCAATTATTTGTTTATGTAATTTAAATTCAGTTTGAATTTTTTTTCCCACATATTTTTAATAAACATGAATGAAATTAATATGGTAAAATTATTAAAAATTAATTTTAACATTAATTTGAAAAGTTTTTTTTTTAGTCCCCGAGGTGTAGGATAGTCGGTGATGGAGTGTGTTGTTAAGCCACTCCGTGATGTTAAAGTCACCGGTTCGAAACTTGCGAGGACAAAAAATCCATCCATGTTAAGGGTTGGTGTGGCTCAGGCCAGATGCGATCCTCGAGTGATTTTGACGGCTTAGATGCCCCTGAGTCGCGGTTTCT
>CBVK0101838278.1:0-13832 GCA_900067695.1 Picea abies
ATCTTGTATATCTATCTCTTAGAAAGATAAAATGTTCCAAGAAGAACTATATCCATGGAAGAACAACAAAATAAGGATTACTATAAAGAAAATATGAAATATATCTACTACAAGATAAGTTGAAATCGGAATCAATCTTGAAGAGACTTAGAAGAAGCAAAGACAGAAAGAAGTCAACAATCGAGAAGAAATTGGAAAAAGACTTATGACGTTTTGTAGAAGACAACAAGACGGAAGCGTGGACTCTATAAGGATGTATATGGAAGCATGGACCCTATTATACATTGCAGAAGACAATAAGGATGAAGATGGAATCATGGACTCTATCAGACGGAGGGAGTTGATTATATGCACTCTTACATAAAGCAAGGGTTAGGAGGGAGCTAATCCTATGATTCATTAAAGATGATGAAATGTATATATCCATGGTAGCAGCCATGAAAATATAGTACGTGTTCAGCTCAACCACAAAAGAATACCTCTTCGAAGAGAATCCTTAAAGCATTCCTGGTTGTCCATCCAGATCCATGATCCTATGATGAAAGGAAGAAGTGGAATCTCTAGGGCATGAAATCCATAAGAAACTCCATAGACCCAAAAGTAAAAGAAAAGCATGAAGATTTCAAAGAAAGAAAAAGAAACCACAACAACCAGTCATTGTATCAAAGAATCACAAGATTACCAGCTTGATATGAACTCACTAAAAGCAATCAAGTAGAAGAACTGAAAGTCATGATGAAGAACAGTGTTTGGAAGACTTATGAATGAAAGCATTGCGAGATCCAAAACTAGAGGTTCTCCTAGATGGAGGGAGAAGACTATGATGATTACTTGTTCTAGTACACCAGGCGTATCTCTACATAAGTCATTGTATCATCTGCAACATCCATGAGTTGGAATTCTACATCAGATAAATGTAAAGAATGTTCTCTAGAGAAATTGAATAAAGAGCGTATGAAAAGAAATATCAAGACTTTGAGACATACCAGTAGAAGACTCATGTATGTAGATAGAAGAAGATAACTTGGTGGATAACCTCCAGTGCACAGCAGAATCGTGGCGAAGATTTCCTATAAAGATGACTACTCAGAGATTAGATCTCATGATTATAGAAGAAGTGCCACATAGATATGTTCCAGCTCTCCAAATATGATATACTCTATTGTTCAGATCTACATGAAGCCTTCACAGTATTCCAAACTAAAGTACATTTGAAATCAATCATTTCATTATCCATGATGAAGTCTAGGAAAGAGAGGTAAAGCTCGAGTATATTCCCACTAATGAGCATACATCAGATATCCTGACAAAAACTCTATCCAGAATCAAGTTTGTATATTTCCGAGAGAAGATGGGGATCATGGAAATAACTCCTTTAGCTGAAAGGGAAGATTCTCCAAGCTATGATAAGGTATGGAAAAATATTTTTGAAAAACATTTATTTTTGTGATTTAAATAACTCTCCAGTTAGGAGGGAGCATTTATCTTTGTAATTGAAGAATAGTCTAGATTGGACATATGATTTCATGTTCGGAAAGTGGATTGAGATTTCTGATGGACAGTGACTTCCCATTGTAGTTAACATGGGAGGCAGACTGATTGCTGATGTATCATAGGCAACGACTTACCATTGTAGTTAACATGGGGAGTGGTCTAGGAAAATCATTCTTCTTGGCAGTCACTCTGAGTAGTGATCAAGTAGAATGGTCTGCCTTACCGGGTAGTCATTCTTTCAAAGTTCACAATTGTGAGCAGTTTCAAAGAATGGTCTGTTTTGGAGGTTGATGCAGGGCAGAAATTCCTTAGGGCAAACTCATTCTCTCCAGGTTACACTTTGTTTAGTGTACACTTTGTTTAGTGTCGGAGGAATGGCCCAGGGTGGGGAATGGTCCAGACAGTTATTCCTTAGGGTTATACATTCTCTCCAGGGTGCACTTTGATAAGTGTAGGAAGAATGGCCCAGGGTGGGGAACAGTCCAGGCTCAGGAATCAGGGATAGTCATTCCTTAGGGTTTATACATTCTCTCCAGGGTGCACTTTAATTAGTGTAGGAGGAATGGCCTAGGGTGAGGAATGGTCCAAACATTTCTTAGGGTTTATACATTCTGTCCAGGGTACACTTTGATTAGTATAGGAAGAATGGCCCAGGGTGAGAAATGGTCCAGGCTCATAAATCAGAGACAATCCTTCTTCCTTGTTTGTGAAGAATATGACAAATAGCCCATTGCTAATGAGGGTGGATATTCTTTCAGATCTCACAAATGTGAGTGAAATATTGGCCCAGAGGATTCAATTTATCTTTAACAATATTTTTCTATGCAGGATGGCATCAGATGATTGTTATGGAGACTACCTATCTCCAAACAGTAGAGATATACTACCGTGGTGGATATGTTCCACTGTTCGTGAGCAAGATATTCTTTTAGAGCTCACAAATGTGAGTGAAATATTGGCCCAGATAATTCAGTCTATATCATAACATTGTTTCTATGCAGAATGCTATCAAATGTTTGTTATGAAGACTGTATGACAGTAGATGAGGACTACTGTGGTGAATATGTTTCACTGTTCGCAACCATACGTTGTTGATCAAGTACTTGTGTGTTACTTGATGTGGTAGTGAACCACTGAATTGTAGTTATATACTACTATGAATAGACACATGTGTGTTCTATCCTTGTTCTAATTGCCTTGAAGACTATCAACCGTTTATTGGAGAAAATGATCATTCAGATGGATGATGAACAGAGATTTTCTAGACAGAAAATAGTTCAGAGCTCTTACTCCTCTTGTATCACTCTATGGTGTGAGTGAAGCATCATGTCTAATTATTTATATGAAGTATGGTTTCGAGAGATGATGCAGTTGATGGTGATGGTGATGCTCATGATCTAGTCATGAAATAGTCTAGATGACTATATTGATTCTACAGGGTAAATGGTATGTTTTGTGCTCAAGTCCATTACCTATAAATACTTCTCTAGCTAGGAGGGAGTGTTAATATTATGGTAGCTATGGGAGTTATTTACCTCCACGTGTGAACCTGATGAGAATAGAAGACTTCGGGAAGCAAGAGAAACCCTAATGAGTTGGATAATAACCCTAGAAGCCTTGTCGGCTCAAGAAGATAATTTATATTAGGTTATTAGCCTCCAAGAGAAGAAGTTGGCTAGAATTAATAATAATATGTTGAATAGATACTTATCCAGAAGGAGAAGTTAGCCCCAACAAAATTGTCAGAATCACTATAAATACAGGGCACCAGTTCTCATTTGTGATATCTCTGAATTGTAGTTCCCAATTTTGGTGCGCACTGTAGTTGCAGTCTTGTGCACAGGTTTGGAGGAGAGCTGCTAGTGCAGTTGGAGCAGTAGCAAGGTTTCAGTATTGACTTGAATATCTCTTGTCTAGGGTTTGGGACTATCTGATCAGTCTTTTGTGTTGCGTCATTCTTGGAGAGAGGTGTGCTACCCTTTGTTTGGCTATCTAGCCTAGGGTTTGCTTCCAAAGGAATTCTCAGTCAAGGTTAAGGTGCTCAAAGGGAGGCTTCGGCCTATGGTTGGGTGACGAAGGTATAATCAATGGTAAAACAAGCACACCATCTTCTATATTCTAATAGTTCTATCACCCCTCGTCCATATATATGAAAATCAAAACTGAAAAAACGAATCTAGAAAAAAAAAATTCATTTTTTCAAAAATTTCTAAACTAAACATGTAATATGATGAAAGCAATATGCAAGTAGAGAAAAATGAAAAATGCATTGAAATTAAACTACCATGTGCAATCAATATGCAAATGAAAGAAATCAAGATGACCTACCTACTTATCTGGGGCCTTGGGGCCCTGAAGATCGAGTGATAGGTGATGTCAAGTGAATTGATACAACTAGTGCAACCACCTTTCCATTATTCCATAAAGGTATCTCCCCATGTTCTTAATCATGTAATACCAGAAAGATAAGTTAAGTACATAATAATCATGAGCATACATAGACATATAATCAATCATGAAATGAAACCAATGGAGATGGGTGGGAGGGAGGAAATATTGTTGAAACTAGTAACCACAATCCTGATCGTCCCTGAAATCTTGTCTGAAAGGATATCCACAAGCTTGATGAATCCATCTCTAAAGATGGATACCATATGTAGACGATGGCTCATCTTCATCCCCATTAGCATGATTGATGCTTTCTGAAGATTGAGGAGACATGAGAGATCCCAAGAAATCTCGATGATTCCTTAGAGAAGAAGAAAATAGGTAAGGACCATCTCTTGTCTGGAGAAAGAAAGACGTTGTCTCCTCATCCATGAATCACTGTAAAAATCTTCAAGATGAAAATGCTTTCACTTTGTAGGGTGATATTTTGTGTGCTCTAGTGTGGCCAAGACCTGGTATCCATCAAGATCTGAGCATGAAGGTGGTTGGAAATATTCATGTGTATGTTGGGACAAATCATCCTACAACAAATATGTGATCATATCATTACCAAGATGTCAAGCATCTAAATCATGTGTGTGTTGAGGAAAATATATGAAATGATCTTACTCAAGCATTTTCAGATTATGCTTGGCTATAGCAAAATAGACGGGAATTTCACCCTAGGTTTATATCCATCAAAAATCAAATCCTAACTCACAAGTATCAATTACAAGTGCTTAGGCTAGTCTTTTTCACAAATAAAAGCTTGCTGGAAAATTCATTTTAATATGATTTTATGAATATAATAGTTGTTGAAAACAAATGCAAAGACAAAAGTAAGACACCAAGATGATAATCAAAACAGATGATACATAAAGAAATTCTTTATTTCATTCTAATTCACCAAAGAGTCATTCTCTTTATGAAATCTCATGCAGAAATTTCAGACCAAAGTCAAACTTAGACATCCCCGATGGAACATACAAAAGGACCTCTGACAGAAAATAAAAAACTGAACTCTAAAAGTTGGATCAACTTGCCACAGATTGCTTCCGACTCTACACAATAGCCTTTGTTAGTGATGAAAACTAATTCACAAACAGACAAGTCTACATAGACTATCAAAGATAGATCAACACCTCTGAAAAACAAGTGTATGAATGATGTAATTCAACCCTAAATGTTGTTGTCTACAATAAGACCCTACTATCATAAAAAATAATTAGGCTTGTGATAAATTAAGGAATGAATGAAAACTAGATTATCTTAACATAAACTCAAAGAGAAAACCTTAGTATGATTCTCCTTCTATCCTCTTTTGTTCCTACCTTTCCTTTTTCCTTTAAGCAAATTAGAATTGCTTGAAGTAGTTGAACCACCTCATTAGTTAAGTTAACTAAAAACTCAACCAAATTTTAGTAAAGGGGGGGAAAGTAATAAATCATAATAAGGGTTTTAAATAAATAATAACTACTAGGTAGGACCCCTTGTGACTCCCATTTAGATCTTAAAAATTATAACATAACTAGTCAATTGGACAAGGACCTCTCTCCTTGTGACTCCCATTTAGATCTTAACCATTATAACATAACTAGTCAATTGAACAAGGACCTCTCTCCTTGTGACTCCCATCATCACATGCACATTTTGACAATTTATCTCATTTATAATTGACATTGTTTTAAAAAATGCATTACTCATATATCCAAACTTAAACCATGTTGTCCAAAAAAATATGAAGTCAACTATCATCAACAATAGATAATATAAAAATTCAAAAGCCATATTTCCCACTCTCAAATGCAATCTTTCCTTGATTGCTGTTGTCACCCTTCGATTTTCCAGAATTTTCCTTAGCTGTGCTGAGCCTCTAGGCCTAATCTCACTAATCATGTGAGAACAATCGTCCCTCAAATGCATCCAGGAAGACATGAATTTGTCAGAGCCATTGGAGGGGGAGTAAGGGGCAGTAATGGCTTTTCCTTTGTCAAGGGCATGATGGGCCTTGATTTTTAGCCTTTTTCTAGCATGAGAGGACTGAACTGGTGAGTGGACAGATGTGGCTTGGATGATCTGATTGTTAACAGGCGGGGGAGAAGGTAAGGACAAATTGGGCAAACCACAATGTTGGGAGACTGTTGGGTGGATAATCTCTTAACATCCGTCATTTTCGAGAACCTTGGGTTGCAACAAGACATGAGGGGGAACAGGAATACCAGGGGCTTGTGGAGCTTGGAAGGGAGGCCTTTCAGGCCTAGGTTGGACCATTCCTTTCCCAATCCAATTGAAAAATCCGGCCTAAAACAACTGGCCTAACTCTTGCGAGTCAGCATCAAAGTGTATGGAGAATATTGGCCTTCTTGGGCCTCTGTGCCAATTACCTCTCCCTTGGTTGCCTCTGTCATGGCTACCTCGGTTGAAGAAACTCATTCCTACATGCATGATTGATTAGAAAATAGTCTTTCGACAACCATACATAATAAACCATTAAAAAATATGAAATATATTTTGGCTTGGTAACGTATCAGGCTCATGCAATCCAATTCACATAAATTGTTTAACTGTTGTTGATGAGCAAGGGGTGAACAAAAGGTCCTGGGATATGCGAGGGGCTTGTATTTAGTGAAAAATGATAAAATGAGGGGGAAAAGAAACATGGTTACTGCTCAAAGACCACAACAATCAACTGTAATGCAAACCAAAGAAAACATCATTGTAATCCAACCAAGAAAATGCGACTCAAAACTGTTTCAATACATAATTCTTCTTGACTGTAATTAAATTTTAGAACAAGGAGTGAAAAATGAATGTGGGAAGGCAAGGGGGTTGTATTTAGCAGAAAGAAAAATAATGGTATGGAAAGAGAGTGATTATTGTTCCAAAAAAATAATTAAGTGACCCATAAAAACATTTTGTAAAAAGAAACACACCAACCAAATGACCATTGAGGCCCAAAACAATTATTGTGCATAGTTCAAGCAATCATGTGCATTAACTTGCTCCCTTATAGTAATCAAATATCAAACACATTGTCATGCAACAAGGTAGTATGCAATCCACCACAGCTTGTAGGGGAGCTATGTTCATCTTACTTACCCATTTAATATTTTAAAACATTTCCCACATGAATAAATAGTAAACCATTATGTTCAACATCAAAATTAAGCACTTCCCACGAATAATTTCAATCATCAAATACAAACTCAAAGGTCGTGTTTGATCTTGTGTTTTAATCCATTTAATAATTTAATTGCAATGGGGTTATACTGTCACAGACCCTATGTCTATTTCTAGTATGAAACATGATATTCAGCCACATACAACCATCAATATTTTAATTGCAAGATCTTGACTTTCCATTAAACTCATAGACAACCATCACCATACAACACATACTACATTGTGGAATACACAAACATTCGAAAAAATTCAAGAGTATTCCATGATTGTGACCTTCTCTAATGGAACAATCAAATAATATCAATGATAAGTACAATGGATAAATGATACAGGTGAATCCTCCTGCGGACAAGAGGATTCCCTCTTGGTCTCTAGTCTCCTAAGGCCAAGACAAAAAAGTGCTTAACATGGACACTGACATCCTTTTATATCTAATCAAGATAACATATGAAGGAGAAGAAGAAAGATATGTACCTTATTAACGACGTTTGTCCTTGCAAAGTCCAGGCTAAGCTTCGATCTTGAGCTCCCTAATAGGTCCTATAAAAAAAACAAAGATACAATGGACTTCCTATTCTACTGAGATTAGCTCAAATATAGATCTATCTACTGAAGACAAACTCATGTGGAACAAACATAAGTTTGAAAGAGACGGGACAAGCATTGATGTATTGATAAGAACAAGTAAAAGTTCTTGCAATCCTTTGATGAAGGTGCAACAACTTCTTCTAGTTCTCCTTGTCCAACCCCTTTGCTCAAGTAATATACACCGGTTGATTTGATGACATCTCACTTATGAGATAATAAGTTTCACATCTCCAATCTTTTATGTTCATACCACTTATAGGATCATAAGTTTGGTATCAATCTCTAGTCTCTCCCTGCCTTTCACCATGAGGAGGCCTCCTTATATAACCTTGGAGAGGCCCAAACACTTGAGAGATATTTGGGATAAGTTGAGGATCTTCCTTAAGATCATGCCTTAACCTTCTATTCAAATCCAACCGCCTTCATAAATTGAGGGATTCTTCCCTGATTTGTATCAACAAACCAAAAACTCTCTCAAAAAATATAGCGCTCCCCCAATAGGGTGCATAGAGTTCTCAAACGCTCCCCCAAAGAGGCCTGGGGAGTGCTAGCACTCCCTAGCAGTGGGTAGGGGAGCACTCCTCTCCAAAATCCATATTTGAGTGGTTTTTCTAGTGGCAAAAGGCTTGTATCTTTTGTCAACTAATTTCTCTTCTTCAAAACTAGTCTTTGAGGTGTCTTAAGTGTCCTTATGATGTCGTTAGAGGAACGACATAGGCAATATGGAAGTATGATGTTTGCTACACTTGTGACACTTGTGTACAATATGCGACACTTTCAACACTTGTAATGATGACACTTGCGACACTATTGAAGTGAGTAATTTTGATGTGTAACAGATTTCCCCCCAAAGTGCGAAGTCAGAAGATGATGATGAATGAAGTACTTTGTAGACTTTTTTGAGCAAGGGTATGGACACAGAGAGACTGTAAAAAGATGCACACAAGCATCAAACAAATATTATGACATGTTTCAAACCAAAGGTAGGCATACCTATCCTTGAGTGATAAAGACTTTTTAGGTATGACCGCCATAAAATACACTGTGGATCCATAATTATATTGACAAAATGGTATAGCCATTAAAGATAGAATGTGGATCTATACTCTCATGACCTAAACTGATCGTATCCATGAAGAATACACAATGTATCTATGAGACAACAAGACATAGCCACAACCAATACAAAGTGGATCTATGTTACATTATATGTGTCATAGTTCAAAAGAACTCCTTTGCAACCTGGGCAAAGTATATATAAGAGTAATAACTCAACCCAGGGTCTTCTTACTAATCCTGATGTAGTACAAATCTAACCATGTGAATAGATGTCCCGATGTTGAACATGGCATAAACCACTTGATTACCGATCAATGAGGTAAACCGTTAACAAGTGTGAGGGAGATCACCATTGATGTCAATAATTCCCAAGGTACTTTAGTACATTCCAACGAATGTGAATGGATGAGATGAAGTTGAACATCCGTGGAATCATCCGATCAGGGGTCAATGATGTAAACCCATTGTTGGACACGAGGAGGCCTGCCATTGAGGCATGCAGGTCCCAAGGTACTATTGGTTTCTAAGTCTAGTTCTCGGATAATGTGCTGAAGTTGACAGGAATAGACTCATCGAAGGAGGGCCTTGATGTATCCCCCATCAATGACACGAAACTGACACAAATATGTAATTGATAGATCAAATGAACATGGATTTACATGGGTATTGAAACAAGATATTTGTGATGGCTGACTCTCAAGGCAGATACTTCCCTTGAACACTGAGGCACAACAATAGAAACATGACATGGACCAAAACTTGATGATGCAGTGGATGTTGTGACTTTCATCAAGTGACCCAAAGGAGTAAAACAAAATCAGAGGATTGGCTTAGTGCAGAGTTTCAATGGATTAAAATGTGTGCAAAGACAAAGTGTCATGTTCAAGGGCGGTCGTAAGAGTTACTGGTAGTGTTCTCAAAACTGCTTGGCTTGCTTCCTTCAGTTTTTCCCCCATCCAGATAGACGAGTACCTCTTTTTAATTTAACGAGCTCGAGGAGGGTAACACATGCTCAATATAACTCACCTTCGGTAAGTTCATATTCCTTTGTTTAATGAACTGGAAGAAGTAAGGGTTTGGTCCCATATGGGCCCTTCAATGTATGATTATTTAATGAGTCCAGAGAAAGTAAACTCAATGGTTTTTCATATTTAGAGAGTCTGAAAACAACTTAAAGATGACTCCAGTGTTGTCCTTTTTCGTAATGTTAGTCTCGCGAGTCCGAAAAAGAGATAAATTATCACTCGAAAGATGCCCTTTCAAACCTTTTAACAATTGGGAAAGGAAGCAAGATCACTCGACAATCTTTTCATGTTTAAAGAGTCTGAAAACAACTTAAAGATGACTCCAAGGGGTTCCTTTTTCGTATATCCATGCGAGTCCGAAAAACTGATAAAAGTCTACTCGGTTACAGTCTCATGTTTTTTTAAGCACGAGAAAGAACAAATACTAAGCTTGGTATGCACCCAGCTTGAAAGCTAGTGGCTTAACTCCAGAATGGTCATCAAAGGCTGGAGACATGCCCTCCAAGCTTCAATTCATTAATTGACTTTGAGGTTGTCACCAATTTCTCTACTAGATGGAGAAAAAGGATAAGAGTGGATGAAAAGAAGGTTCAAGAGAGGTGACTGTTTCATTTTTTAATGAGCTTGACATAGAAAAAGAACTATGCTTAGGGCTCTGGGTTCAATCCCCATATTTTTGTTTGATTTTTTAACGAGCTTGCTACAGAGAGGAAAACTATACTCAAAGATTTTGTTTCATTTTTAAACGAGCTTGCTACATAAAAGAGAAACTATGCTCTTGGACTCTCCTTGATCATGGCTTCCAAGAGAATAACGCTTTGGAAGGACACCACGTCAAGGGACAAAACTCGGTCATGGCTTCCAAGAGATCTTCATTGGATAAAAGAAGAATGCTCTGGAAGGAACACATGTTGAGGGTCTCGTCAGGGGTAAGGAGATCAGGCTCCAAAATCCCTACCAAAGAGATCACCATGTCAACTACCGGATCCAAATCAAGTTGAAGGCATGGGAGACAATGGAAAATCAACATCATGAGGGAACATAGAGTGTATATCTTCCCGAATTTCTTCATGAGGGGGAAGAAAAAGAGATCTATGATGGTTATCATCCCAAGGTATTTTGTCGACGCTCAACATTTCCATAATATATTCATCAAAAGGAAAAATTGGGGAAATGTAGTCGATTGCATACAACAAGGAATTTAACCATGATGGCATCGAGTAATTGTCGGGTGCCAATAGATGTTGGTCATCCGAAGAGGGAGAAATGGATTGGAAAACAACGTATGATTTTTTAGCTGGACTAAGTGGCATGGTGTCACCTAATGCATCAAATTCCAAAGGACTAGGTACAATCCAAGGGTCAGATGATTCCAAAGATTGATAAGCTGTGGTCAAAATCATATCGACGGTGGCAATATGATGTGTAGTCAGTGGAAGTGGTGTAGGGAAGGTACCAATAAGGTTAGAATCTTTCAACAAGCCAACACCAATGCTTTCATACGTGATCTTGTGATCTCCCAAGAATGGAATATTGTTGGTAGCAGGAGCGTGAGCATTAGGTGTACAGAAATGTAACTGATCGACAGTGACAATTTTTCCCTGATGAGGTAATTGTACACATCAAAACACCGATGACGCAACAACAGTCATAGCATAAAACCAACTTCTTCCAAGTAATAAATTGTAATCAAGGGGAGAATCGACCACCTTGACATCAACAATGATGGTTTTTCTGCCCAACTAGATGGGCAGGGACTGTAAAAGCCCATGGGAATGAAAACCTCACCCATCGAATGCGTGTAACATCGTTGGGGATTTTTTAAGTGCAGGTGATTTAAAAAAATTTCAACATGCTAAATACATGACACAAGTAGAGGCTCCCTCATCCAGAATAGTTCGGTGGATTTGTTGATTGTGAAGAACAACATCAACTTGGAAAGCAAGTTGGTGAGAGAGTTGAGATGTATAATTATCCAGCTTAAACATGATATGTTTGGATGAATCGGGATCAACAACGCCAATAGCAGCCAAGAGAGTTCTACATTGACTGGGGTAGTGCTGTATAAATTCTAACGCATACATAACACACGATGCTTGAGCCAAATCTTCAACAATGTTGTAGTTCTGGGCATCATGTGAACTAGGATTAAAGGTAGATTTATGGATAATTCTCTTAGGAGGGTGTAAGATAGAGTCGAACGTAGGTTTCTCAATCTGAAGTGGTCCAAATGGAGGATTAATTGATGGAGGACTAATGGACGACGATGATGGATCTAGTAAAGTATCGGTACCGTTAGTGATTTTTCCGTTGTCAAGTTTAATCAGTGTGTCATGTGTCTTAGATCAATTGGTCAAATTAATCCCATTAAACATATAAATATGTGCACTTTTCAAGGCCTCATCATGAGGATGGATAGAACTGCCCCCAGGAGAGGGGGTTTGAGAAACTATGGCTTGTTGCTGTGGAAAAGGCTGAGTAAGAACAACGGGTTGTGAAGTTCCTTGGAAAAGTTTGGCCACTTCACTGCGATGTGGATAGTCTCGAGTGTAGTGATCGTCACCACAAATGATACATGAGAATTTCAGTTTTCGTTGTTGTTTCTTTTCAGTAGCAGGTGCTTGAGATTGATTTTTTGGTTATTCATTGTTATTAGTATTTTTTGATTTATTTTTTTCCTTCTTCTTACCTCTAGATTGTTGTGAAGGGGAAGATTGAACTGCATTCACCTTAGAAATCTGATTTTGGGGGGAGGTAGAGGAGAGTGTGGTCGACTGGAAAGTAGATTGAGTTTTGATAGAACCGATAACACCGTTTGCATGAGATGAGGATGACGCCTTGGATGGATCGGTATTAGCTTGAGCAGCATTCAGAAGCAACTCATACAAAATACCAGATTGTGAATAAACCAAATCTAAGTACCAAGGTCGAGCAATGGTTTCTTCCTCAGTGACTGCGCCACCCATAGTGACATCATGAGCGATCGGGGGTAAAAGTGATTTAGTAAACCACTCCGCCAATAATATGTCAGGAATGATTTCTTTGATCATCCTTCATCATCATCTCCACTCATGAATATGGTCAGAGATATGCACGGAGTCAGTTTGATGAAGGGAGGTCAAGAGTTCAGTACTCGTCTTGTAGCAAATAGGTAGTTGAAAGTGTGTGAGGAAAGACATGGCAAGGGAGTTGAAATAATTAAAAGAAGCATGTGGTAGTTCAATATACCACTTTGCTACAGAGCTCGTAAGTGTCCACTGGAAAAGATGCAAACGTATAGAATCATCCATGAGGGAGTTTGATGAACACCAAAAATGGAAGGTCATCACATGGTTATTTGGATCTTCTCCAGATTTTCTGTCAAATTTTGGAATATCATAAGGAAGTTTAGCTGGAATAACTAGCCAAACCGGGGAATGAAAAACAGGATCATTGGTTAACCGAGACAAGTCTGGGAGATCTAGATTCACAGGAAAGGTAATTGTTGGTTAATTTGCGGATGATACTGGTGTGGTGTAGGAACACTAGTAGACCATAAACTGGGTTAGGTGGATAATTGTAACCAGTAGGTCCTCCTACATACGATTGTTGGTGACTAGGATAAGCAGGATTCGATGATGGTTGAGAAACATTTGCATAACTAGGTGGGTTTTGAGCATTATAAGCCGGGTGATTTTGTTGCCCATAAGGAGGATAAACATGTTTCCCTTGAGGAGGGTAAGAAGTAGATCCTGGTGATCCGGATTATTTTCGGCAAGAAATGAGAGCGGAGATATAATAAAGAAATGCATAGAGATATTGCAGATATTCAATAATATAACATAAATGTATCAGAGATGCAACCATAAACATAGATATACAGTAATACATGATTTCTATTAATCAAAGAAATGTACAGAGACTGTAAAAATACACAGTGAAAGACTCGCTAAAATGGTGGCAGCTTATCTCTGAGAAGAGATGTTACGGCTACTCGCATTCGCAAGAAGATGATTACAATGAGGCTCGGAAGGCCCTTTTACAATAGACAGGAATGCCAAAAGTCCTAGACATCCA
>CBVK0101838279.1:0-12399 GCA_900067695.1 Picea abies
AAATAGTAAATTGCCAAAATGGCCAGAAAACTGTTTTGAGCCATTTGGAAAAGGTGGGTGGCCACCAATAGCCACCTAGATCACTTGGATTTGGATACACATTAGGGAGAGGATAAACATTAGACCCTTGGGAAGGATAAGGTTGTTGTCCATGAGGACCCCAGGTGGTGTCTGGGATGCCCGGATAAGGTTGTCCATAAGATGGTCCAGAAGGAACAGGATTTAATACTCCTCCTTGTGGGTTATGATATGAGTTCCCCCCAACATGGGGTTGGGTAAACATGCCTCTCGAAGATACTCCCTAGGATTGTGAAGGGTTTCCAACAAACGAAGGTTTCCCCCCTGCCAGTGGTGGATTAACGACTAGGGTATGACTGAAAAAGGGAGGATTCCCTCCAGGAGGAACATGAAAAGGGGGCTATCCCCAGGGAGGGGTAGGCCCACCATAGAATGGTGTTCTTCCAAAAGGTATAGGTCTTCTAGATGGTGGTTTCCCTCCAGTAGGTTGTATTTGGCTAGCAAGGGTCTGCATTCTCTAGTGAAAAGATGTCCCAGCAAGATCATTCGGAACATGTGGAGTTGTAGAGTGAAAGTTTTTAAAAGTGGGGGCAGGGATAGAAGTGCCTTGGGAATGAGTAGAGGTGATGAGTCCAGCATTAGGATGGACTTGTGCTGACGTAATAGTAGGGTTAATGACCTGATCGATGGGGTGATTCATAGTTTGACCGGATGGTCCCGTTTCAACAAGAGGGTCATGAGGAGGAAATGGTTTCCGAATTGATTCAAAATGCTCATAGAGATCATGTCCTGATGAAGTCCTCCATACAGAACGAGTAGGTGTGGGATTGGTATCTATTACAGTGGTAGGACGAATATGAGTCCTATACTCATCACCAAAGATTGGTTCTGTGGATCCCATATATGTTTCGGTAAATGCTCTCTCAGGTAATTGTGGGATCTCTTCATCTATGATGTTCCCAAGAGAGTCTAAACAAAGAAAAAGTGGTTTGAGAGGGGTTACCGACATAGATGTAGTGCGAGGAGTGGGATTCTCAACCGTAACCAAAGCGCCTTTTGGATTTTCTAACGGAGGAGTAACAACACTCCCAGCGTTAGATTGATTTTATACCTCTCCATGGTAGTTGTCTTCTGGAGGGTTAGGAGGTAAGGGTTGGTAGCCTTCCGAAGGAATCCCTTGCATCCTATGTAATCAATGAATACCTTTATCATCTATAGGCTCAATTTTGGAGAATAACCATACACGCTGAAAATCTAGGTCCAACTAACAAAAATAAACAACATACGCTAATAAAATCTAGGAATCAAAACCAAGCAAACAAAACTTCTCTCGATGATCGTACTAGTTGGTGATGAAATCTAACATCACGTGATCAAGTCAAAAAGGGGCTAGGATATGGTGGAACAATTACAATGGAAACCTGCTTAACGGACTTTCACCTTGGTGCAAGCTTCCACACAGTAATTGTGGATTTACCCTCCAAGGAGCCTGAGTGAGTTCGACCAATGTCTATTCCAGGTATAGTGAGACTTCCCTTCACTGTCACCTTGTGTAAGTACCTAAATATTATGGCAACTAAGGACACCAACTCGTAATCAGCCCCTGGGTGGGTACAGTCGATAGTCTGATCCAAACGTATGGGCAGGATAACAAGTCTGAAATCAACTTAAGAGGCTCCCACACATAATCGTGGTTATACCCTCAAGTGACCCCCAATATACGATCTGACCACTACAAACAGTTGAACCACGGAGGGATAATCCCTGTAATTCTCTCGAATGCGACCCCATGCACAACCCCTATGTGAGAGGGGGATCCCAGAAAGCCTATACGATAATCATATTTTCTCTCCCTATCGAAAGATGCTAATGTTTGTTTTGAAAAAATTTGGAGAGTTTTACTCACAGCCTAATCAAAAGTACTAGTCCTAGTCTAATGTTGGTGCAAGATCCTAAAAACAAAATGTTCTAGATAATTTTTAATTAGCGTTCATTTTGCAGGACTCAATTCCCAAAAAATGCATAAAAGATGATAAGAAATCGTTTCTTTTGATGAATTCCTATTTAAGGGAAGGATAAAAGTTATTTTCACTATCAAACACTAAGATGCAATATCCTCAATCAATTGTTTCTCAATCAAATCCAATGCAATGCTAAAAATTTCAGAAATGTCTTCTAATATCCAAACCAATCACTAAAATATGTCCTTTTGTTGATATGTGAATGATAATTAGATGTAAAACTTCTAATGTCAATCAGGTTTCAGGATTAAACAATCAGAATCAAACCTCACACAAACAAAAATACACTCTCGTTGTGAATAAACAAGAAGGAAAAAGATAACCAAATTTGCAAACAAGAACCCAAAAACCTCAAACAAAAGAGAAATGTTGGAAAATTGACCTCAAAGATCAAAAGGAAAGGTTCATAGACCTTTGGATTTCCTCACAAAAGATTTCACATAGTCAGATAAATGAGAAGAAAACAACAAGTTAACTCTAGGTCAGCAAAGACAATGAGTGACTTCAAGGCAAGGAAAGAAAATGTCAAGTTTCCAAACAAGAAGATATCAATTCTTAGAAAATAGGGATTTGAAGGCCAATACCAAGATGAGATTTATAAAACTCCCAAGCCAATGCCAAAACTAAGAAATAGCTTCAGAGGATGAAAATTCTGGAGAATTTCTCACAAAAATTGGGTAGCGCTCTAGTGTAAGGGGCACCAGATCCTTCCAGTGCTCTATGTAAGGATAATGAGGAGTGATATCACTCTGATAGCAACAGAGGGGGAGCACTCTGCTCTCAAAACTCAGAAAATCACTCAGAATAACAAAATTCCAAGCAAGATCAACAAATCAGGGTGATCATGATGAAATAAAGAGGCAGTCAAACAAATATAAGAATCAAAGACAGTATGGAGAAGGTAAATAAAATGGAAAAGGACCAAAATGAGATCTGGGAATGGAAACAAAAATCAGAGCCCCTCCCCAGTGGAGTCACCAATTTCTGTTATAGGTGAATCCTCCTGCAGACAAGTGGATTCCCTCTTGGTCTATAGACTCCTAAGGCCAAGAAAGAAAAGTGCTTAACATGGACACTCACATCCTTTTAGATCTAATCAAGCTAACATACAAAGGAGAATAAGAAATATATATACCTTATTAACGAAGTTTGTCCTTGCAAAGTCTAGGCTGAGATTCGATCCTGAGCTCCCTGATAGGTCCTGTAGAACAAACAAAGATACAATGGAATTCCTATTCTACTGAGATTATCTCAAATATAGATCTATCTATTGAAGACAAACTCATGTGGAACAAACATAAGTTTGAAAGAAACAGGCCAAGCATTGATATATTGATAAGAACAAGTCAAAGTACTTACAATCCTTTGATGAAGGTGCAACAACTTCTTCCAGTTCTCCTTGTCCAACCCCTTTGCTCAAGTAATCTACATTGATTTCTTTGATGACATCTCACTTATGAGATCATAAGTTTCACATCTCCAATCTTCTCTTTTCATACCACTTATAGGATCATAAGTTTGGTATCAATCTCTAGTCTCTCCCCGCCTTTCACCATGAGGAGGCCTCCATATATAACCTTGGAGAGGCCCAACCACTTGAGAGATATTTGGGATAAGTGGAGGATTCTTCTCCTTCAGTTGAGGATCTTCCCTAAGATCATTCCTTTACCTTCTATTCAAATCCAACCACCTTCAGAAATTGAGGGATTATTCCTTGATTTGTCTCAACAAACCAAAAAATCGCTCAGAAAATATAGCGCTCCCCCAAAAGGGTGTATAGAGTGCTCAAAAACTCCCCCAAAGAGGCCCAGGGAGTGCTAGCACTCCCTGACAGTGGTTAGGGGAGTGCTCCTCTCCAAAATCCATATTTGAGTGGTTTTTCCAGTGGAAAAAGGCTTGTACTCTTTGTCAATTGATTTCTCATCTTCAAAACTAGTCTTTGGTGTGTCTTACATGTTCTTATGATGTCGTTAGAGGCACAACATAGGCAAGATGGTAGTATGATGTTTTCTACACTTGCGATACTTGTGATCAATATGTGACACTTGCAGACAAGATGCGACACTTACAACACTTGTGACACTATTGAAGTGAGTAATTTTGATGTGTAACAATAACCATGCCATAATTACCATGATGCAACATTCTCATTTGACAATTTTAAAATACACAGTCACATTATCATTAACTCAACCTATCGTGCCGAGTTATTAACCCAATACAAGGAGGTAGCCACAATATCACTCAAATTAATCAAACTGCAACAAAACCATACTGTGTAGAAACTTTGTTGAGGAAAAGATATGAATTGATCTTACTCAAACATTTTCAGACTTTACTTGGCTAAATAAAAGTAGATGGGAATATCACCCTATGTTAATAGCCAACAAAAATAACATCCTAACTCACAAGTATTAATTACGAGTGATTAGGCTAGTCTTTTATCAATAAAAAGCTTGCTGGAAATTCATTTTTTATGTAATTTTCTTAATATAACAGTTGCTGAAATAAATGTAAGAACATAAGTAAGGACACCAAGATGATAATCAAGAGAGTTGAGACATAAAGCAATCCTTCATTTCATTCCAATTCACCAAAGAGTCATTTTCTTTACAAAATCTCATACAGAAATCTTAGACCAAAGTCAAACTTAGACATCCCCGATGGAACATACAAAAGGACCTCTGACAGAAAACCAAAACTGAAATCTAAAAGCTGGATCAACTTGCCACAGATTGTTGCCCACTCGACTTTGCACAATAGCCTTTATCGGTCATGAAATTTAATTCACAAACATACAAGTCTACACAGACTATCAAAGATAGATCAACACCTCTGAAAAACAAGTGTCTGAATGATTTTATTCAACACTGAATAGTGTTGTCTACAATAAGACCATGTTGTCACAAAAGAGAATTAGGTTGTGATGAATACATGAATGAATGAAAACTAAACTATCTCAACATAAACTCAAAGAGAAAACCTTAGCATGCTTATGCTTCTACCCTCCTCTTATTCCTCCCTTTCCTTTTGATTTTAAAAAATTAAAATTGGTTGAAGAAGTTGAACCAATTCATTAGTTAAGTTAATTAAAAGACTCAACTAACTTTAGTTAGGGGGAAAAGTAATAATTATAATAAGGGTCATAAATAAATAATAACTAGTAGGTGGGACCCCTTGTGACTCCCTTTAATTCATAACAACCATAACAATCATAACATAACCACTAGTTAAGCAAAACATACCTCTTTGTGCCTCCCATCAACATATTCACTTTTGGCAATTTAAACTCATGAAATTTAAAATCATTTCAAAAATAATACTCATATGTCCAAAATAAACATGTTGTCCAAAGATCCATGAAATCAATTGTCATAAAACACTAGATAACATAAAACTCAAAAGCCATATTTCCCATTCTGTGATGCAACCCTTCCTTGGTTGCTGCTGTCAGCTCTTGATTTTCCTGAATTTTCCTTAGGTTGTGCAGAGCCTTTGGGCTTAATCTCGCTAATCAGGTGGGAACAATCTTCCCTCAAATGCATTCGGGAATACACAGATTTGTTAGAGTCGTTGGAGGGTGAGGAAGGGGCAGCAGTGGTTTTTCCTTTATCAAATTCATGGCAAGATTCAATCTTCAGTCTCTTGCTAGCATGGGAGGATTGCACTGGCAAGTGATGGGGGCAACTTGGACAATGGGTTTAACCAGTGGAGGAGGAGGCACAGACAAGTTGGACCAGCCACGATGTTGGGAGATTGTCGAGTGGAAAATCTCCTGCCATCCATCATTTTTAGGGACCTCAGGTTGTAATGGGACATGAGGAGGTACATGGATCATGGGTGCTTCTGGGGCTTGGAAAGGAGGCCTTTCAGGCCTAGGTCGTACTATTCCCTGCCCAATCCAATTAAATAATCTGGCATGAAACATTTGGCCAAGCTCTTTTGAATCAACGTCAAAATGTATAGAGATATTAGGCCTTCTTGGGCCTCGGTTTCAGTTACCTCTACCTCTGTTTCCTCGGCCATGGCTTCCTCGACTGAGAAAACTCATCCTGCATGTGTAATCAATTAGAAAATAATATTTTAAATAACCATGCATGACAACTCTTAAACATATGAAATAGATTTGGCTCAGAATGTATCGGACTCATGCAATCCAATCCATACAAATTGTTTTACCGTTAATCAACAAGTAGGGCGGTGAAAGAGGGTTCTGGGATATGTGAGGGGTTTGTATTGACCGAAAATATGATATAATGAAAGGGGAGAAGAATGGTCACTGCTCAATGACAACAACAATCAACTGTAAATAAAACCAATAAAACCTCACTATAATCCACACCAAACACTGCCACTTTCATCCTTTTTAACACAGAAATTCTCTTGACTGTAATTAATCTCATAACAGGGAGTGAGAAAGGAATATGGGAGGTGACGGGGTTTGTAATTATCAAAAAGTGAAATAATGGAAGGGAAGAAAGATGATTATTGTTCATGGAATTAATTAAGTGATCCATAAAACATTCTATGAAAGGAGATGCATCAACCATCCATCACTTGACTAAATAATAATTTTTGTGTATCTAACAAGTTCATTGTGCATAATCAAATGTCCACATAGTGCCATCACAAAATAGTGGGTATCCTATACAATTTTCAAGAGGTTGTGTTCCCTTCATTCACATACTTTGAATTTTATAAAAATTTATGCACAGTACCCATTTCCAATCTGTAACTATCAAAATCAACCACTGCCCATGCATTTCTTCAATCTACAACAATGTTACAAAAATTCATGTTTCAAATTAACAATGAAATCATTATCACTGCAATCGGGCCCATCAATTAAATGCAATGATATTAGTTAAACATGTATAGGTGGTAAAAAAAATAGTCAAGGCCAAATTGTCGTGCCTGTAATGACAATCAATCATACAACCAACAACCACCATTTAGACACAAGCTATGCATGGGGTAATTTTTGCCTAGGAAATGTAGTTCTTCCATTGTAGAAAAAAATTCAATGTGACTTAAAAGTTGGGCCACCCATCCAACATGACTGTCATCAACAACATGCCTACTTAAACCAGTGGTCGATTTGCAATAAATAAACATGCTTAAACTTTGTGGGCATCCCTGAGTATGAAAAACAATCTATCCATACCACACACAATGCGCATCTAACAAAACTCCATGGTGCAAAATTTCCACTTAACACAATCACGATAATAACTCAACATATCGTGTTGATCTATCGATTTAATCACATTGTGATTGACCATGTCGTATGCACTCATGCTCATTCAACCAACACCACAAGGATGCAGTGGATATACTTTCTACAGTCATCCAGTTCAATAGTCATTTAGAACCAAAGAAAACCATAGTTACCATGCCCATTACTTTACCTTGCAAAACACCATACACAGAATGCGACATGTGTGAACAACACCAAGCATTTGTAACCAATTCCATCCATCATCCAAATCATCATGAGTGCAAATACTAGTGGCTGCATACAACCAACAACTTGCCACTGTTGTAAAAAATCAATCAATCCAACAAGTTGTGGCAACTACGTGTACCCTCGCATCGAATTGAATCGGGGCAGAGGCCTTCTCCATTAATAATACTGAGTTATTAACATAAGGAGGGTGTCTATATCCTTTGAAAGTACAATTGGCAATGAAGGGTTTATCCTTATTATCACAGATGCAGTAACTAAATTCTAAAACAACAAGCCTGCCATATGACCAACTGGGTGAATTTGTATTCACAAGTATTCAACCATACATTCGATCCATGATAACCCATAGCAACTTGATAGGCACAACAATCTCCTTTACAAAATTTGAGACTTGAGGGTTAAGGGTCTACTCTATAACCAACACCAGGGAACGAAGCCAACTCCTCGTAATGGTGGAACTTTCGAGGCCAAGAGTGTGCACACACAGAGAGACATGATTCATTTGAAAATAGGTAACAATCCATGGCAAGGGGGCAACAAAAAGGGTGAGGCTCTCATTCGGTTGGGCAATTTATTTAATGCACGTAGGGTATAACCCTCATGTTCTTTGTCCAAACTAAAGCAGTACCGGGGTGAAGGCAGGGTCGATTTAAGAACATAACACTCAGTTCGTGACCCTTAGCAATGGAAACAACCAATGTCAGGGTGAAACACAACATGGTGATGCATAAAACCTTCAACCATTAAACCCATGATAGCCAGAGATTGGATTAGTGACGGTGTGTGAATATAGCTATCCACCCAAAACTAAACAAAAAACAAACCTCCAACCAAACAACAGTGATAACAAAAACTATCACCCAGGAGAACCAATAACCTCGACGAACTCAAAAATGTTACAGGAAGAACCATTCTCTCTTCATTTCCAGAACCCAAATTTCACACAGTTGTAGCACTTAGGAAAACACAAATCCATACACCTGAGCCAGTAACCATTTCATAACCAGACCTAAATCACGAATGGCCAAAAAAATACATACATGTAATCGAATTCCTTAAAATGAGAGTTGGTTGAGCAGTTCCGCCCTGCTAAAATTTCAGAGCATAACACAACACCAAGATCAAACAATAGCTTGGCTAGGGTTGCGACCAATGGGTAGGGTTTACTGCACATCACCTCCACCCACATCTCATTAACTCAACAATACATGCCAAAAAATTCTCCATTAACACAACTAATCAAACATGTATCGAAACCATCACCACATTAAAAGACAACAACACGATCACCATATCCCATTTCACATTATATATCTCAAACAAAATTGCCTAACCATCAATGTTCACCACCTTGCCAAATGCGCCACCACATTTCAACCATATGCATATTAACATGTGATTCAATCACAACTTCATAATCATTTACTTGTTAGCTAGGGTTTAGCAATAATCATCAAGTTTGTTCATGCATGTAGTATAGTTAGGATAGCTCTAAAATCTTCCCCTAGAAATTGTTTCTCATTTCCTTCAAATTATTCGCATGTGGTATTTCAAAACTAGTTCCCTTTTCTTTGCAATTGTTATAGTATTTTTCCTTTCACATAATTTCACTAACATTTTTTTTAGGTAGGTGTGATAATAACAGACAATAATGACATTAATGAGTAGCATAGGTTGTAGTAACAGAAGGAATCAACCCTTCATGAGCTCAATTCATCAACCAATACCAACAAGATCTTCATCAACCATGTGAGGCGTATCACACATCATATCAACATAAAAAATGAAATAGATCTTCTCTCCAATAGTTCAAAGGGGTCCCACCTACTAGTATTATTTAGTATTTAATATAATAGGCTTTAGCAACACTTTGCAGGCGAAACTTCGTTGACGCTTTCAATCGTCAATAAACTAGCGACTCCATAGGAACATTTCTTTTCAATAGATTTAGAACTCATAACTCATGGTTTCGCAGACCAAGAGTAGTAATTTTAGAAGACGTAACCAGAATAATTATGCAACAAGGGGAAGTGAGCGGATTTAATGAAAAAATGACTAGGAATTCAGGAACAACTTATGAAAAATGTTAAGTATGAGAGGCTTCTACCACTGTATGCATAATTAATCAGCTGGGATATGCTCTTAACTTTCAAAGAGAAATACTAACAGGCTTTCTCTTAAGATCTCAATGGATGAAGAAATGACAAGAAGAAGCGGGAAATAACCAATTCCTTGTAAGACAACAGTGAAAATATGTGACAATTTCAAGGGCCCTACAGAGGAGACATCATAACAACTGTGTAAGCTTGATTGTTATCGACTAACAATGCTTTGAAGGAGTGTTATTGTGGAAAAATTAATCCAACATCCTATTTGACCAAATTAATTAAAAGATAAGAAGAAACCCAAACCTAACAGAAGTAAAATGCAGAACTAAAACAACAACAATAAAAGACAAAATTGAAGCGCAGCAAGGAAAAAAAAAACTTGACTTGGAAAGCAGAAATCAAAGTATTTTGAAGCAATGAAAAGAAGCACAAAAATTCAAAGCACAGCTAGAATACTAAAATACAACAAAATCCAGACAACATTAGAACTTTTCATGTTGGTTCCTAGCAATATTTCAAGCGAGGGTTGCTAGTGTTGTAGGGAAACAATTGCTCCTGTAAATCTTTTGAGATATAAGAATTAGTATCCAAGACAAAAGCAATTTGGAAAGGACTGATCACTTGGAAATATGACGTAATCATCATTCCCTTAATACTCATCATTAGCTCATCAAGATAGAGATGGAGACTGACCAATTCATCGAGAGTCATGTGCATAGTTTTTTTTAAAGTAGTACCTGTATCAAGTAAGATAAAAATCTGGCATTTGTGAGGCATGGTATCGCAATTAGTAATGAAAGTGGTTTTGTGAACATTTTCCCCTTTTACTTTGATTTCATTGTAACCAAACAAATTGTCAAGTAAGGGTCTTAACTGTGACTCCACAACCTGTTGCAAACACATTTCTATACTGAGAGGGGAAAAGGGATTTCTCATAATCGTTTGTCTGAAAGTTCAAAGACAAATACAAGTTCTGATATTATCAGTGGTCCTTGGGGCCGATTCCCAGATTGAGATCCATTTAGGGGGGGCTGAAAAAAACCTTCCAGCCCTTAAGAAATCTCTCAAATCCCTTCGAAAGGGTTCTTCCAGTGTAGAGTTAACAAATTCTTGCTTTTTCCTAGCTAGTTTCATAATATGCTAAACAAGACCAGGATCAAAACCACGAAGATCCTCATAAGACCAAGAAAAAACCTTTTGAGATTCACCAAGTAGTCTGATGGACCTCATATCTTCTTTACCAGAACATTGGACCTTTATTTTAACATTGGTCGAAGGTTCAAATGTCCTAATGATCAGGAGGATGGTTTCAATCACCTTCCTCTGTAACTCCTCTTCTTTTTGTTTTTCTTTATTTCCTACAACACTCAAGGAAAACAAACTCTCAAGAGGAGTCAAGCCCTCAGGAATCTTATTATTTTCTACAGATATAATCTCCTCGAGCTCAGGAGGTTCATTTTGAATGGAAACACAAATGATCTCATCGTTAAGGATGGCCTTCCAGAATCCTTCATTCTTAGAAATGTATGGACGATGTAGAGATTGGAAAGCACAATTAGGCCAGCGAGGCAAGAGTTGCTGAGTAGGAGAGCCTACAAAGACAGCTAACCGATCAACTATTGAATTCAACTCCTTCTTAACAAGAGTGATATTAAAAGATAGAAGGTTCAAGACAAGTTCCCAAACAGTTTGGGAGTATTGTTCCATCATCTTGTCACTAGAAGAGCATGTATTACGTATCAGGTTCACAACAAACTCAGAATTTTCCAAAACTGAAAGGTGACCAAAACCAAGATTAAGGGAGTTCTCAATGCCTAACAACAAAGCTTTGAATTCAGTGGCAATGTTTGAACAAGCAAACTCCAACCTGTATGACAGATTATGAATTTTTCTTACAGGGGAAACCAAGATAATACCATCCCCCTTACTTTCTTTAGAGTGTGAACCATCAAAGTGCATACACCATAATTCATCATCTGGATTAATTCCTTCCAGAGGAATATTAACCTCTTCAGCAAAGATGGAGTACACTCCTATGTCTTCTTCGATATAGTTTACATTAGATTGTAGAACACTCTCTATGTAGGGTGAAATTATTCCTTCTCTAAGAACTATAATATTCTTACCATTCCGAGGAACAGATAAATGTGTCCCGTCAAGTGAGAGGTATCCACCTGTTAGGGCTTGTCAAAATATAGTTACCGACTTAACGAGAACTGTGACCTCAAAACGAGAACTCTAGCCCTTAAAACCCATATTTTTGTGTAAAAAACATGAAAATCAACCCCCAAATCAAAAAGTGGTGCTACCAGTAGCACCATTTTTTTAAACGTGGTCAAAATTACAACATTTTTCGAACATGGCCTTCGAAACTCATGCAACAGCTCAGGAAAACCTTAAAATCAACACCTAAATCAAAAAGTGATGCTACGTAAAAAAAATGTTTTTTCCTAAACGTGAAAATCATAGTTATTTGCGACCTAATTGAAATTGTGATATTGACAAAAAAAACCCTATGTAAATAAACAACCCAAAATTGGACTCCAAATGGTCCCTTGAAAATTTATTTACAATTTTTTTTTTTTTTTAATTTACATTAAAAAACATATAAATAGAAAGAACAAAATCTTCACAAATAAATTTTTTTTTAAATGACCAAAAAACACATTTAAAAAATTATATTATAAATTCAAATAAAAAAAAAGAATAAAAAAACAATGTGAAAAAGAAAAATAACTAAAAAGAAAAAAAAAATATTAAAATTTTCCTCCAAAAACAATAATTT
>CBVK0101838282.1:0-10492 GCA_900067695.1 Picea abies
ACGAGATCGGTCTCGGCATTCCTGCTGAACCGCTCTTCCGATCTCACACCTTAGGGCACAAGAAAGCTTACAACATGTAGAAAAGATTCCAACTTAAACAATTTCGATATCTTGTAATTCTACATATCCCAATGCAATGATTTTATTTCTCCAATTCAAGAGATTAGTGACTTTAACTATTGGGTTACGGAGTCTTTAAAAATGAAAGAGTTAGTTGTGCTACTTCCTTGGGGGTGTAAGCCCTTTTACTCCCCAAGGCAAGCAAGACTAGCTAAGGAAAAACCCTAGGAGGGTGTAAACCCTTTTACTCCTCCTAGTATTCCTTTAGGCAATAAATTATTCCAAGAAAAATATGATGGGCTTAGTGGGGTTGTATGCCTTTATACTCCCCAAAGGCTTATCAAATTAACCTTGCAACCAAGAAAAGAAGAAATAACATGAAAGATTCCTTACCTAGTCCAAGCATTAACAAGATAAACTCCTTTTAACCAAGAAAATCCACCATAAAATAAAAAAATAGACTCCAAGAAATATAGCACCTTACTTCTTCATCCAATAGCCAAAGCAAACCATAGCAAGAGATAGTAGCAAGATAGATAGACAAAATTGCCCAAGTAGGGCGCAAATTTCAACCAAGAATTCTCTCCAAGATGAGAGAGTTATGATGTAAAAATGAAATAATCTCTATTTATACAAATCCTACTACAAGTGTTTGTCCACTTAATTTTAGGGTAAACCACAAAGTAAGGGGACAACAACTCTTACTTTGCCCCTTCACAATACAAAATTCAAATTTAACCCTAAAATGCACATAAGAAACCCTAAAGAAGCATGACGTCACCCCTTTTGAGCAACGTTTTGGCACCTTTAGCAAATCGTTGAGCTTGGAGATGAAACATTGGGCCTCCAGAGGCCTCCCTGTCAAGCACTAGGGTCCTCAAGGTGCCCCTCTCCATCCAAAGATGCCAAGTTTCAAGAAACAACACCATCACCACAAGCCCTAGCCCTAGGGTGACATCAACCTCCTCAAAAGTGACGTTTTAGCCTCAAGAGCAAATCATTGGGCTGGCTAAGGGTTGGGTTATGTCCTCCATGGTATCTCCTCAGGCCTCCAAAGGCTAGCATCTTCATTCGGTGTGCGGGCCATAGTATCCAACCTGTGGGATTCAAGCCCCAAGCAAGTCCAAGCTAGGCTTGTTCTTCCAAATTTGTCCACCAACTAGGTCCTACAAAGACAATGAATGCGCCCTCCAAGGATCTCAAGTCAAATGCATCATGATAAGTAAATCAAATCGATAAAAGAGCCATCTAAGCATGTAAATCTAGACTACCTCATCAAAATAAACAATTGCTCAAAGACCCTATGCGATTTGCCAAGTTTAGGCATGGGAGGGTTGACAAAATGACCTATTGGGTGAATCGTACCTCAAGTTAGGAGTGTTTCCCAAGTGGACCCCTCTCTAAGACATGTGGACAAAGTGACATGGATGGGGGCAAGACTCTTGGGCATGGAGTTCATGACATACAAGGGACTGAAGTTTCTCATTTATGGGGGACTTTGTAGAGGGTGTGTTGCACCTTCGTTTTCAATGCGACCTTTTTCCAAGCCCATTTATTTCCTTTTGTTCTTTTAAGATGTTTCCAGGTTGAAGCCAAGGTGGGGCTTCTACCTAAGCATGAAAAATAGTGCCCACACATGCTCTGCCTTACTTGGCATTTGTATTAGTTATTTTTCACGTGTCCCGTCAGTTTCTTACGAGAGACATTTCATTGTCCTCGGGATCCCTGGGCGAGCATCTAGAAGGTTCATGATTGGCTTTTATATTTTGCCATCTACAAGCCTCTGGGACTTCAACCCCTTCTTCCCATTAAATGAGGGACAACCCCTTCTTGGGTCAGTACACCTGAAAATCCCAAAAGGCAAGGAAATGAGGGGATGAAGTGTGGAAAGTGACAAGTATGGTCGAGAATGGCACGATGACTCGTCAAGAGGACCTCCCAGTAGAAAACCTATCCCCAAGGGTGACCCACTTATATGCGCAATGTCAACCACCAAAGTGAAAGAGGACAAAGAGCATAATGTCCAAGCAGACGTTACATAATCAAAAGCAATTTAAAATGCAACAAACTCAAATGCCTCAAATATTGAAATGACACTCACCATAATACCTGACTTGTACCTCATGGAGGAAGACCCAATGTCTTCTGGAAGCTAGCTGATGTGGTGGATACCCTCGTGATGAACCTAGAACTGTGGTGGCGAGGTGTGTCTCTGACTATGCAAGTGGACATTGTTGGTCAAGTTGTCTCTCGGTACTCCATGTCTACAACCTGAGGGCCTCGAGACATCATCTCCTTAGTTATCCCTAGTAGTTGGGGATAACACACAATATCCTGGGTGTCATCATAAGGACGTCCTACAAAAGGACCATGTCAAGCACATCATGGTCAAACAATGTCCACAGAATAAGGTGAAACCAACAACCACAAGATACAATAGTCTTTAGAATCATACAAAATAAGCCATCACTTAATACAGAAGCCAAATGAGCAATTCATATCAAGTAACCTCTTCAAACTTCACACTAGCTTAAGGACTTTATACAATTTTCTAAGTTTAGGTATGGGAGGACCCTCAAAGGACCCCTTTAGGTGAGTTAATACCCAGGTAGAAGGATATTTCCCAAGAAAACCTATCAAAGTGCAAGTATAGTGGATGAAAACGTGTTGGGATTACTTCATGCTTATGTTATCATTAACATGCAAGGCACCATATTTGGTCCATCTTCATGAGTGCCTTTATGGAGGGAGTGCTTGCTGCTTGAGATACCCTTTCCTCGGTACTTTTTGCATTCCAAACCCCTCATCTTACCTTTTGATATTCTTTATTGCATTGCAGGTCCCCTTTTCACGTTTCAAGCACTTGTTCTTTCTTTCATCATTTTTTACCGAGATAAAGTCCTTCTTATGATTATGCATTCAGTGCATTAGAACTAGGGGTGATTACCATTAGAGGGGATAGAGTTCAAGCTAACCTTAGGCTTTTGAATTGGTCATTCATTGTCCCATTATTTCTTCTTTCTTTCATATCATTCTTTCTTTTATAGCAGTTGCATCAACCTCGGCATTCTATCCCTTCTTTGTTGATGTTTGTAGCATCGGACATGTACTTCCACATCGGTTTTGTGTCTAACATGTGGAAGTTGCCCTTAATGCCTCTTGGACTTAGGAGATTCACTTTAATTAAGTGATTATTAAAGCGAATGTACTTTGTAATTAATGTGAGTTTAATTTAATTAAATGACTAAGTATTTGGAATTAGTGAGTTAAATTAAATCCTAGCCATTAGATCATAAAGTGAAGGTGAGATCTAATCTTAGCCTTTGATCACTTTGGAGATCTAGGGTTTTGGATTTAGGGTAAACTCAAGATTTTAAAAGACAACGTAAGTGAGAGGAGACACACACAGAATGAGATAGGAGATCTCATTGATTGGGTGAAGGACTTTCATCCAAGTGTGCAGGGGCATGGTTCGAGGAAAGGAGCAAAGGGGTCGTAAAGGAGTAACAACTAGGTGATAGGCTAGGTTATTTGTTGTTTTGTATTATTCCTCAGGCGGGCCATTATCCCACGACATGAGCCCAGATTTTATCTTAATAAAATCAACAAGGTATGGTTTTTCCTTAGGGTTTTTTCCAGGGGTATTTACCCAGAAAATTACATGTGCAAATGTGTATGGTTTCCCTATTTATGCTTCCACTATAATGTTTCGTTAAAAACTCAGTCATGATTTTATTCAGATTAATCTGCGTGATAAGTTTATTATAGCAAGGATTAACTAGGAAATAAATTGTCAGGTGTTGGGTTGCCGAAAGTTAACATGGTATCAAAGCGTAATCTCTGAAAAGGAAGCTAGGTATACACAGATCGTGATTTTCGCAGGTGGGAAACAGTGGGAAATTTTTTATTTTTTGCAGGCTCAGCAAAGGGTAAATTAAACCAAAAAAAAAAAGAGAGAGAAAAGGGTACAGTCATACAGGTCGTACATCGTACGACGCTTTGTTTGTGTTCTAGACAAGGCACAAAGGTTGTAGTTGGCTAAAGGATCAAAGTGTGGTGTACATGCCGAGTGAGTTGGGAGAGACAATTCACGCATGGAGAAAGGAAGTGGCAAAGGGCAAAGGGAGTCAACGGCTCAGCCACCACAACAACCGTTAGCCAGCCGAGATGGGGCAGCCGCCACAATAGTCAAGGCCACCAACCAACGGAGGAGCCACGGGCGTCGAACTACAAGTAAAGAGGTGATGGTTGGGAGAGAGATCGGGTGGACAGAGCACAGGTGTGGCCGACGGTGGTGGAACAAGGTGACAGCAGGGTCCGATCATGGAGCTAACATGAGCTAGGAGCATGAAAAGGTGCCGACAGAGAAGGCGGGCAATAGAGGTGTGGTCACAGGCGGCAGAGGGGGCTGTAATGTCCCTTTCCAAATAGGAGCTCCAAAGAGGAGGCTTAATAGTCTAAACTGCCCCGTTAGACTATAGCCAGGGCCAGAAAAGCGGTAAACAGGGTTACTAGAGGTCACTCTAGTCAAAGGTGTTATGTTCAGAAAGTGACATTGAGCTAAAAGTGGTTAAACGCACTTTTAAGTCATTATGAGCTAAAAATAGAACAAACGAACTAAAATTAGAAGTCAACAGTGAATTAGGGTTTCAGCAGTGAATTAGGGTTTCAGCAATGAATTAGGGTTCCAGAAATGAATTGGGGTTTAGGAAAGCTATAAGAGAAGGGTCAGCAACCTAATTCATCATTATGCAGATTATGACTTGTCATTGAGGAGAGAGGAGCATCTCAGGAGAGATAGTTCAGTGGATTCTAGGAGGAAGACACTAGTTGGTTGATTTCGGTGTTGAGAGACACACTTTAGTCACCGCGAAGATCACACAGGTCTTCCATCATTCTTCAGTAGCGGTTACACAGGGTCCAGCAACAAGGGCGCACTTATCCAGTGTGAGGGCGTAGCTTCTGAGGAGGTTCAGTGGATCGACTTGTCCCATCCAAGGAGAGTTCATAGATTCCCCTCCGACCCAGTTGAGAGGAAGGCAAGGCGCATCTTTTGCCTAGTTCCTCGTTAGATTCCGACGGAGGAATCATCTGGGGCGCATTTTCCAAACTTGGAAGTGCGACACTTTTGGCAAACACATTCGAGGTTCTCGAGCGAGCATCAAATCAGATTCAGGGAAACCCTTCTGACCCATTTCCTAGTAGGCCAGGGCGATCATTTTGAGATACTTCTCAGCCGATTCCGACAATGGAATCACTAGGGCGCAATTTTCCAAAGGAGGAGGGGCACATTCTGCTAGGGAGATCCATCCAAGGTCCAGACACACCAGCAGAGGGGCCGGTCAGTGACTAGGACTGAGAATTAGAGCAGGGCGCACCATTTAGGATAGTTTCCAGGCCTTTTCGATAGGTATAGCCACTGGGGCGAACTTTCCAGACCTTCAGCAGTTACCGTGTGAGTTGCCATAGTTTCAACTCATCCTTTGACCCCGTAGTGCTCATTTACTACCGGGTATTATCATTTAGTTTACTTATTGTATTCTGGATAAGATTCTTTTGTCTTTTGATCTAGCCAAGTGATTCATTTTATTCAGCCGCATTTGGCATTTGTACTCCGAAGAGATATCATAATATCAACTTTGCAGTCCTTTATCGCATTTGTTATTTGTATGATCATTTATATGCTATAAACAATTAATCCTACACACACAGTAGCAGTGTTTCCTAGACTACCCAAGTCAGCAACATTACAGTGGTATCAGAGCTTTAGTCCTGCCAGCCTGTGACTAAAGACGATGAGTGCAGCAGAAGACCCAGATGGTCGTGAGCACGTAGGTGACGAATATGTCACTTACAACAGGCGCAAGGAAAGAAGGTCTACGACTGACTTTCCTCCTTTCCCTCCCAGCTCAGAGGAAGAAAAAGAGGCGCACAGGGAAGCAGAGAGAAGGGCAGAGCGTGAGGCTGAGCGTGAAGCAGAGAGGATGCTAGGAGACAGATATGAGTGACCAGAGGGCAGTGGTAAGGCCCCCATGGAGCCAGAGGCAGCCTTCATGCAGGTTATCAGCGATATGGTAACTAGTCAGCGGGCCATGACTTAGTCCTTGGCACAGATGGTTGATAGATTGGCTATAGTGGGCACCCTAGGCACACAAGCCCCACATGCAGCACAGGGGAACTCGGGGGCAGGCAGTAGACCCCAGTCTCCTACTCGCACATACACCTCTTCGAGTAGGATTCCCAGACCTTTGTTTCCCAGTTTTTAGAGGGAACCCCCAGTAGCAGCACAGCTACCGATAGCACAGAGGCTGCCCACTCATGCAGAGGACATTGCAGAGTACAGGAGGGAGTATGCAGCATTGGGCCATGACTTCCATCAGGACATGACCCTAGTCGAGTATTGTGGGCTCAGACTCAGTAACCGCCCCAAAGAGCCACAGAGAGGACCACAGCAGCAGCAGGGGCATAACATTGATTTCATCCGGAAAGTTGGTAAACTCACCATACCTTCTTTCGACGGATTGTCCAAATGCACCGCCAGAGCTTGGGTATAGAAGCTAGACACATACTACAAGCTCAACCAGATGACCGAGACAGAGGCCATCAGTGTCGCTACCTTACACTTAGAGGGTGAGGCACACGAGTGGTGGCATCATGGATTGGTGACATTGGGTCACAGTCGCATCACCTCCTATAGGGAGTTCATAGAGAGACTCATGGACAGGTTTGACAGGAGGGATCCCAAGATCCCCTTCAGGGATCTAGCCCAGTTGAGACAAACTAGCACAGCAGAGGCATTCATCACGGAGTTTCAGCGAGTAGCCGTGGCAGTGACAGAAATATCAAAGCCCAGGTTGATCATGCTATTCACAGAGGGGCTCACAAAGCCTTTGAGAGGATGGGTGAAGGCATACAGGCCGCCCACCTTACAGGATGCCATCCTACGCACTCAAGATTTAGCAGACTCGGTGCCAAAGACTAAACCCTTTTCCAAACCCTTCGTACCCCAGAAGGATCGAGACAGGAAGCCATTCCAGAGAAAATGGAAGGGCAAGGAGAAGTTGGATGATGATACGAAGCGGGAGCTTATGAGGAAAAAGCTTTGCTTCAACTGCAGAGACCCTTGGGTCCCAGGCCACAAGTGCATGGGCAAGGGAGAGATTCATTATATTGAGGTGGCAGCAGACAGTGTGGACAGTGAGGAGGAGCGGGACAATGGATCCATTAGCTCAGAGGAGGAGTCGGCACAGGCAGAGGAGTAGCCTCCCCGTAGACCACCGAGACTGGTAGGAGCCCACCCTCCAGTAGTTCCACAACCGCCTGAGCAGGCTAACAGACGAAAACCAGCAAAGGGAGGAGTCATAGCAACCTTTTTTGTTGTTCCCAGGTATGATACCCTCCGGATCAGAGGGACTATTTAGCGGCAATGGGCAATCGCCCTGATAGATGGTGGGGCCACCCACAACTTCATTGACGCTTCACTGGTATCAAGACGAGCACTTCAGAGAGAGTTTGAGGGGTTTGATGTTGCAGTAGCAGATGGCCACACAGTGGAATGTCTAGACAGAGTTCCAGACTTGGAGATAAAGTTAGGCAACTACACAGTGAGAGACACATCTTATGTGGTTGACCTATCTAACACGGATGTGGTGTTGGGAGTTTAGTGGATGATTACCTTGGGAAAAATCACCACCAATTACCAAACCTTGGAGATGGGGTTCAGAGACTATGACGAAAAGAAGGTTGATCTGAGAGGTATGTCGACAAGAGCACCCAGGACAGTTTCAGCCAAGAGGATGGAGAGGATCTTCAGACATGGGGAGGTAGCATATGCCGCAGAGTGCTTGATCACTACGCGAAAGGATTCAGAGGGCCGACAACAGTGTCATACAGAGATCAAGGATTTGTTAGGACGACATCAGCAGGTTTTTGGGTCGATTCCACCAGAGAGACCACCTAACAGGGGGTTTGAGCACACCATTGAGTTGGAGGAGGGGGCCAAACCTATGATCACACCCCCCTATCGTCATCCTAGGAGGTTCAAGGATGAGATAGAGAAGGCAATCAAGGAATTGCTAGTGATGGGACACATCAGACCGAGCAGCAGCCCATTCACCTCTTCAGTTGTCTTAGTTCTAAAGAAGGATGGCACCATGAGGATGTGCATTGATTACTGGGCCTTGAACAAGAAAACCATCAAGAACCGGTATCCTATCCCACACATTGACGAATTAATGGATGAACTGCATGGGGCAGTTTTCTTCTCAAAGATTGATCTATGCTCTGGGTATCATCAGATCAACATCCGAAAGCAGGACATAGACAAGACGACATTTTGATGTCACTTTGGACATTTCGAGTTCCTGGTTATGCCATTTGGGATAACCAATGCACCCGCCACATTCCAGTCTTGCATGAACCACATATTCAGAGAGCAGTTGAGGAAATCAGTCTTGGTTTTCTTTGACGACATCTTGGTCCACAACAAGACATGGTAGGAGCACATGAGGCACCTAGATGAGGTATTGAGCATCATGGAGGCGCAGTCATTATATGCCAAAGAGTCCAAGTGTGAGTTCAGTATGACAGAGCTGCTTTACTTGGGCCACATCATCAGTGCACAGGGGGTGCAGGTGCACCAAGAGAAGATCAGGGCCATTTTGGATTGGCCAACGCCCAGGAATGTGACAGAGTTGAGGAGTTTCTTCGGGTTGTGCAGCTATTATAGGCAGTTCGTCCAGGGTTTTTCTCAGCTTGGAGCACCGCTGACGGATCTTACCAAGCATGAGGCTTTCATCTGGACTGAGGAGTCACGGAAAGCCTTTGATCACATGAAGGAAGTCATGGGCACTTGTCCAGTGTTGGCATTACCAGACTTCACCTTGCCATTTGTACTAGAGTGTGACGCATCCGGTGAGGGTATCAGGGCAGTTTTGATGCAGGGAGGACACCCCATTGTATTCGAGAGCAGGAAGCTCAATCAACCTGAGAGATTGTACTCCATTTATGATAAGGAAATGTTGGCAATCATGCATGCCTTGACCAAATTCAGGCAATATTTGGTGGGCAGCAAATTCGTGGAAAAGACAGATCACAACAGCTTGAAGTATTTCCTTGAGTAGAAGGACCTCAATGAGCACCAACAGAAATGGGTGACGAAGGTACATGCATTCGACTTCGACATAGAGTATGTCAAGGGGAAGAAGAACATTGTGGCCGATGCACTATTGAGGAGACCAGCGGCATGTTCTTTGATGGAGATTTCAGCATATTGGAAATCCCACTAGTTAGTGGAATATTCCAAGAACAAGTTCGCTTGTGAGGTTATGGATGGGCAAATACAGGATGACAGGTATAGGGTCATTGACGATGTCATATTCTACAAGGACAGAGTCTACTTGGTGCTAGGTTCGGGGCTCAAGAAGAAGATCCTCACAGCAGTTCATGATTCACCACTAGCAGGCCATCAGGGGTTTTTCAAAACCTACAGACAGATCAGGGAGAGGTTCTCATGGAAGGGCCTCAAACAGGACGTTGTGAGACACGTCAATGAGTGTGTGACTTGTCGACAGAACAAATCAGAGCATGCTCTTCCAGTAGGGCTACTTCATCCACTCCCCATTCCAGAGCAAAAATGGGAGAGTATATCGATGGACTTCATCACAGGCCTACCCAAGGTCCAGGGTAAGGACTGTATCTATGTAGTGGTCGACAGATTGACCAAGTTTGCTCACTTTTATGCCATACTGATAGAGTACAACGCAGTTCAGGTAGCCAAGCTATTCTTCAGAGAGGTCTTCAGACTTCATGGGTTGTCGAGGAACATCGTCAGTGACAGGGACAGTCAGTTCATGGGGACATTCTGGAGAGAGTTGTTTCGGTTGGTGGGGACAGAGCTGACCCCCAGCACCAGCTATCACCCTCAGACAGATGGGCAGACCGAGATTGTCAACAAGTGGGTTGAAGGATATTTGAGGAACTATGTAGGTGGACAACAGAGAACATGGGTAAAGTGGCTTCATTTAGGAGAGCATTGCTACAACACCACTTTCCACATGTCCATTGGTATAACACCCCTCCGAGCATTGTACGGATATGATGCTCCCACTTTGGTAGACTTGGTTTTCGGGGAGAGCAGAGCTCCCAAGGCCAAGGATTGGATCATAGAGAGTCAGGAGATTCTCAAGTTGTTGAAAGAGAACCTGCAGACGACAAAAAACTGACAGAAGATGAGTGTTGTTATCCCCGATTTCTAGGGATAACTAGGAGATCATGTCTCAAGGCCCACATGGTCCTAGACATGGAGTACCGAGAGCAGGAGCGACTTGAGCATGGCCCTGGAGGGCCCATCTTTCTTTTTCTCAGCCAGCTTTGTCCTGTCAGCAGTACCAGCTTCCATCACTACCGGCCTAGGCTTGCATCGGAGAGGACT
>CBVK0101838299.1:0-27918 GCA_900067695.1 Picea abies
CTTGAAAATGTAGTGCACCCATGGCCTCTTTTTATAGAATAACTTTGAGGCATTATCAACCAACTTTGAGTGTGAACAAGGGGCCCTTTAGGGTACCCTTAGGTCTTTGACCAGCCACCCAGCCAGATTCAGCTAAGATTTGGATGTCAAATCGACTTGGAAGCTGAACCAGAAGTGGGTGAGAGGCCGACCAACATCATAAATGTGTCGTTCTCAGATGTGCATGGCTTTTAGCATCCACAGTCGCACATCATGCGCATGTGCACTTTTCCTATGTTTCTTGATGGCGCATGTGCACGCGCGCTCTGTATAATCATAGCGCATTCTGATTTTATAAGAAGTTGTATAGTTTTGGACCTTTTAGATATGCATTTTTGGCAATTTTGGTCCATGGGTGAACTAATAGCTGTTTGGATATGCTGGATTCCTGTAACCATGTGTGGACGTGATTTCAGTGATAACAAAATATTCAATTTTCCTATTCCCTAGGGGTAATTATTCAAGTTTACTCTCCCTTTTTTTGATTCATCACTATTTTAAGTGAGGACTTATCTTATCATAGTATTCAATGTGTTAAAAGATTACTTGCTCGACCCAAATTTCCAACAAAATCCCTCTACAGAGTTCGTTGCAATGAATAGGGACCTACACTCCCTCAATCGAATGGTTAGAACCACTTCTCACCTCTAGATCAGAGATCCATAATGAATTGAAATCTTCCCCATCAGAACAGTAGGTTACATGCCTAAATTTCTATTTCGATGGATCCAATGGCTCTCGGAATTGGGAACCAACGGATCTGATTTCGACAGCTCCTCTAATAGCCAAACATTTATCACCCACCTCTTCATTTACTCACCAAATCAGATTGTGGGACCCATGACAGATCTACGGCTAAAATCACTTTGTGTCCACTCTTTGATTGACGACTCTCATTCACTCTTGGATTCATCCTCATCGAAGTGCATCCACTTTTGGAATCGAAGGCCACTCTAACTAACTCATTCTAATAACATACATTGATGGATCTAATGGTCCTCGTGACACCCCAACCAATGGTCAATATTTTCTTGGAGGTTTATAACCACATGGAAGTTAAGGTTATTAGACCCTCCTCCTTGGAATGAACCATATGAGATCCAATGGTTGAAATCCCACAGGACACCTCTAGGAAAATCGACAGTCCTCTAGCTATCTTGTCGTCAGATCCCCTTAGAGTCCTTCATCTGGGTATTTGACCATTCGTCTTCCGATATAATTACACCTAACATCAATGGTCCATAATTCACTATTCTACTCTCCAACAGATCAACATCCCTCATTATGCATACCCTTCCCCATCGATGTGTCTTTGTAATGTGCGCAGGGTCATTCTGACAACCTCGCCTTTCGACCCACCGTTAGGATCTTTCCTCCATACCGAATCAATGGTTGTCAATAATCCCAACTCAAAACACGAGTTTTCTCTAGGTTAATAGTCTGATTTCAGACTTACCCACTCCAGTATTTTCCTCTAGGCCATCACTAAGTTTCTTCTGGACCTTCTTGGCTATCACCTTCACTCTGAAACTAGCTAAGGCATTCTCACATTGAAATATTGGTTGAAGATTTGCATATCCTTAAAAAATTCTATTTAAAAGGAAGGGAGGTTTCACGGAGCTTAAGGCTCCCTAACTACTTAGAAACTCTCCTTAGTCTTCAATGCACTCCTGCCAATTTGGGGTGACAATTTTATTCATATCTTACAATCCTTCCACTCAAATACTTGCGATCCCACAAGGTTACACCTATTATTGTCATTTCACATCCAATCAAGGTTTATATCCTACAATATTTCCATTTCAAGGGCTTGCAAAACTCATAGGGATACACCCCTCCTTTGCACAAGTTACTTGTTTATATAAATTTACCAGATTAATGGAAGGAAAAAAACATGCATAATCCATTTTACTCATGAATTTAACCATTCATTTTATATTTTCAAACTTATCATACAAACCATGAAACAACATGTTTGCATCATTAAACATACATCAAACTTGTATGTTGAAACACTTGTCTGTTCAGGGAATATTAACTAGACACCTAACCGAGAGAGGAATCCTTTCCTCCCAACCTTAGGTTATGTTGCAATGTGCCTTCCTACAATGTTCCACTCCGATGTGAATACATGATACCACAAGGGGATTGAGTCAACTGAATTCCAAATAGGTAAATGGTCTAGGAAGGTTACTCTCCTCCACTCCATTGGAAACAACAAAATCTTCCCTCTTCCCACTGAGCTTGGTACCTCCATGGGTTTATCAGTATTCTTCCCAACTGGATTTCCTCTTCACAAGCTAGTTCTTTATTTATTATGCATTCCTTCAACGATCTCCCCTTACCAGTGTCAGTTTCTTTATAGTAAGTACCAAGTTTTCGTCCTCTATTTCTCTAGTATGGATCTGGGTCTTCTGTATTTCAGGGTGGCCATCAATTCCTTGGGAAATTTTCCTATTTTCCTCAGGGAAAAATTCCTAGCCACTCATTTACACATAGCTATGCATGTGAGTCTCCTTCTCACCACTTTGTCTCACTGTGCATTGCAACTTACTCTATTTTTTTGTCTTATGTTTCTCTGTGAGAACTTGTCCTCGGCTTCTCAGTTCTCTCACATATACTTCCTTTGTTCCTCTCATGTCTATGCATCTCTCCCCATTTTTTGTGTGTTCTTTTAGTGGTGGTTTTCTACCTTTGGTCTCTTCTTCCACATACTCCTCGGGTTCCCCGTGATTGCTATTAGACATAACCTCCAGTCAAGAATATGAATTTGAAGGGGAAATCTAAGGGTGTCCTTCTATCAAGTTTTTAACTGAACCTTACCTCTTCAAGAAATCAAATATGTTAGCATTTATAATTTCTTTAACCACCAACCCTAATCTCTCGTGGCTAGTCATGTGTCTCCATGCAGATTTAAGTATGTTGGCAGTTATTGCATTCAAGTTTGCAAGTGTAGGATGGAATGTTTGGAAATCTTCCTATTTTCTTCATTGAATCTTTTTCACTCCACCTCACCAATTCCACCATGTGATATCATGGGAAATACTCAAGGCATTTCCCTCACAATCAACTTTTTGGAATTTTCTATTAATCAATAGCATAATTAGATGCTTCATATTCACATTATTCTATTAATCAATAGCATAATTAGATGCTTCATATTCACATTATATGGTCTTAGCATAATTACAATTATGGGGGAAAATAGGGTGTTATAATTATTTTCCCCTTACTCTATGAATGTATTTGATGGAATGGATGTATTTATTATGTATATTTTATATTAAGTTATTATTCTATTATTTTTTTACTACCCAACCCACTCTTAGGTGTTGATCATATGAATGCATAAAATATATTGTTTTGAATAAGTGAATCTATAAATGTGAGTGAGAAAGAGGAGTACCACCTCTATAAAATGAAGAGGGCATATTGAAGATTTTACAAGAATATCCTATGAGGTTGAATCTTGTCCTTAATAGGAAAAGAGATCAACAAGACCAAAGAACGGAAGAGAATGGTCTTTGGTGTCTTGGGAAAAAGGTTTGTTTACCAAAATCAATGGGAGGCCTCGACATCAAATAACTCCTAATCATGGGAAAGGATTTGGTAGCTAAGACTTGGTATCATTGAGTAGAAGGACAACATAAATTGTGGGCCCAACTATGGAAAATAAAATATGCTAACACAATCCCCCTAAAAAAAATTTTAACCAGGATGGAGGGGGATTGTCATGGATTGTTGATATGGAATAATTCATGGAATAGTAAATATTTAGTACAGGTCCATTTTTTCTAGGAAGTACAATATGGCCACCTAGTGCTATTATGGGAATCTGCCTAGTAGCAAGAACCAATCCTAGGAAAGTAGAACATTTTTCAAGAGGTCCAATTTTCCCTAATAAAAAGGAGATGGAATAAAGTTCATCACTATTGGGAGGAAAACATAGATCTACAATTGTACTCGGGTAGAACATGGAAACCTTATATTGTTTGGTCGATGGACTAGGAAGACATTGTTCATAAAGACATGGAGGAGAAGCTTAAATATGGGAAGATTGTGTATAAAATAGATCAGGATATGTTAATATGGGAGCATGAAGGAAATGATAACTTCATAGTCAAGAAAGAATATCAAATAGGAGCTAATATTAACACCCTAGACAAACAAGATATATGAAAAAAGGTGTGGAGCTCGAAAGAGTGGCCAAAAGTGTGAACCTTCCTATGGATCTTGGCCAATAGGAAAACAATGACCTGGGAAAGGATAGTCAAAAAAGGATATGAAGGTCCTCCATCATCCTCCGTGTGTAGAGTAGAGGGGGAATCAATAGAACATATATTCAATAATTACATGACAACTAACTTTCAGTGAGATAAAGGTGTAACATTCTTTCAACAATCATATCGAAATAGAGATGGCATTACCCAAACTTGGATAAATGGAGATTAAGCCATTTTAAAATCCCAATCTTGAGTAGAGTCTGGAACATATTTCCATGATTTCTCCTATGGAACATTTTGAAGGAAATAAATAGATTTTTTTTCAAATAGTAGAAGAAGACTCTAGAATCATTATGTTATATGATCCAAAAAAACATATAGGAATCCATCAACGCAGTCTCTTGGATAGAAGAAGATAATAAACATACAAGAGAAAAATCAATTGTTTTCTCTAATTAGAAATTGGAATGCTACACTTTGGATATAACCATCCTTAGTAGTACTCGCAATCCAAGATTTAAAGAGATATGGGACCCTCCCCCACTACACCATATAAAACTTGATTTTCATGGACCCTCCAAGGGAAATATAGGGTCTTTTATAGCTAAGGGAATTGTTTGAGACTCCTTAAGTAGTATATTGGAAATATTCTCCCTAAATATGGGTAACAACATGAGTAATGGGGAAAACATACAGGAATGGTAAAAGGGTTGTAGTCAAAAAGACAATTTGGTTACAATATTGTTATAGTAGAAGGGGATTCTCAAATAATAATCTCAACACTGGGTATACTCATTAATGGAAGTAACACATACTAGGTCTCATCAAACTAGAGGTTTTATTTGGGCCTAAAGTAGATTTATAAGCTCTCCAAGCATCTTTCAATGATCATTATATCTCATGTCTGATGAAAATCCAATGATATAGTAGATTGATTGTTGAATGAAGGGGTAATTCAAATAGTCAGGTACAAGGTGTGGCTTGGAAGGAGGTAATGTCGATGAAACTTAGAGAGGATTATATTCTAATGAATAATGAATAAAATAAACACTTGGGTGGGGTGCTAATATTTGGGACCATGACACTCCCCACATGTCATCTGGCCTCCACTGTGCACTTGAATATATACATGAGGATGGAGAAGGAAGTGGAGGTTAGGTCCATCCTAGTTATGGGATATTTGTCTAGCTTGATGAAAAATGGGATTTTCGTGCTACCATTTTGCAAAATGATCCCTCAAGTAATGAAATTTTATGGGATGATGGGTTACACATTATTGAAAAATATTATTATCCTAAGGATGTCAAATGTAAGGGGAAGTAAGTTGTGCCTGCAGAGATATGTTGATTGTGTCGAATAGGCTCAAGCTTTCATGAGAATTCCAGGGGTATGCATAATCCAGTCTATATGTACCCTATGTAATTGTTTTTTACTATTACTATATATAGTTGTGGGGATTTAAAGTTTTGTAGGGTGGGACTACTGAGATTTAAATTTTCCTTATCCTGGGCCAAATTTGAGTACATCGAGTCATTGGGAAAGGTATTGGGTGGCCAGTCAAGTTATGTGTCATTGGTATCCTATGAAGTTTGGGAGATAACTCAAGGGATTTCCTTTTCAACCTACCCATCATTTTTCCTGTCATTCCTCCCATACCACTCACATCCACCATGACTAGGGAAAATAGTAATTTAGTGGGGAAAGTTGGGGAAAGGAATCCTAGAGTCTGTACCTTTAAGTCCCATATCCCTAATGACCACATGTATGTCACCTGAGGTGAAAAGGAGACCTAAGCTATGGCTCATTTATATCGCTCTATGTTCTCTAAGACAATCATAGTAGAGTTGGAGGGAATGGAAAAAAGTGTTTAGGAGAAAAGACAAACACTATGGGGACTTCACATTGTTGACAATATCTTATCATGTTCATTCATAAAGGGTTTTTTTTAATTGTGGAAAATAAAGTGAATATATTGTAGGTATTGGGGGGGGATGTGGGGTCTCAAGGAGTTTATAGGTATTGGGGCTTATAAAAATAGGTATCCAATAAAAATAGGGGTTTCTTTTATTGGAAATATGTATTGTGAGGGGGTTCAACAAAAGTATTTTGGGAGAAATTTATCAATATCTGGTGAAATTAGGGGTATTATTTAATATCCCATGAATGAAGACGTTATGTCACAAGATCACTGAATGAATACCCCATGACAAAAAATTTATAGTGAATAGATTCAAGCCAAGTTTGAGGGATTGGTTCAAGACCTCGAGTTTTCTAACCCAGAGTAAAAAATTATTATGAATTATTGGAACCTATTGGATAATTAAGTCCTTGATCACCCAAGTCATGGAGGAGAGGAACTTGTAATAACAAGATATCCTGCATAAAATTGACTTGTTGGATGAGAAATTTGTTGCAGTCTGCAAAGTTGTTTTCAGGATTGAAATAGTTATTTCTCAAATTTCTAATGAAGACACTAAAGTTATGGAACTGAATGTAGACTCCCATGGTTCAGTAGGAACATGGTCCAACCCTATTTTCCTGGATGTGAAACCCCAACATACTAATAAAGCTACTAATAAAGCTAAAGAGGATCTTGTGGATGATAAAGAACTATAAGCCCTACCCAAAAAAAAGAGAGTTTCCTACCTCCCTTTAATTAGGTCCATAATGTTAGTATGTTATTTTGTTTTGATTACAAAATGTTGGTTGGTACTAAGAAAAATACTCTCTTATTTTTACTAAATAAGAAGTTGATAACTCCTTATGTCATGAATATGCTCTCTTCCCGTTGGTAGAGGTCTTAGTTTCCTCTATAGTAGGCCTCCACCATGTATGTACTCTTTTTATAATATAAAGATACGATTGTGCTTTAGTTTTTTTAAGCACCAAAAATAAAGTTACACTAATAGTGTGGCACTTTCCATATGGATATGGTCACAACCTCTAAATTAATAATTGGGGAATAACCACTCTAATCCTATTTTTTAAATATATATTTAACATATATGTTTTTTTTGGAAATATATGAAAATTAGAAGTTACGTTGTTTCTAACTTCATCATTCCTGAGTTATCTTAATTAATATTTATTCTTACTATCTTAATCAATATTCATTCGACTTCTTATTCCTAGAATTATCCATAAACAAAATTTAGAATTAAAATTTCTTATCAATAATAACTTATTGAACTCTTAACAAAAATTCGTATTCTTAAATAAACAAAATTTGTAAACTCTAATTTCAAATTTTCATTTTAGATATGTCTAGACTCCATAATTGGATTGTATTTGTCAACAAGTAGAACAATTATAGGATTTGTGTTCTTAAGCATAAGCTTAAATCCTAAAATCTTAAAAGGACATAAACCAAAACTAACAATTATAGGATTTGTGTCCTTAAGCACAAACTTAAATCTTAAAATCTTAAAAGGACATAAACCAAAACTAAACGATAAAATCATTTAAACAATAACTATTAACTAAAGCCAAAGGATGAAAATCATTTGAGAAACTGTTGTTGGATGTTGAAGAGAAAAAATGTACAACATCAAGAGATTGCATTTTCAAAGAAGGATAGGAATGGATTCTCAAAAATAAAAGTTGAGGAATTAGCACCCTTTAGGGTGGATAGAAAAGATAGTCAAAATGCCTCGATGGTGAAAGTTTCTAATCAAGTCTTGTCAAGGAGAATGGAGAGACTTAATTCCCATGAAAAATCCAATTTTGATAAGGAGTTGACACACCATATGAATCCTAGACATCCAATTTTTTATATGAATTGTGGCCATCTGATTTTTGAATTATAGTTAGTCACCATGGATCTTTCTCTATAGGGTGGCATGAGTTTAAAAAAGAAAGGCAAAAAAAAGGAAAGATTGAGGACTATGTTTCATTGGGGAATAAATGAAATGTACATTCATATGTAATTTTAAATATGTGAATGAAACATTCGTATGAGAAGTGTAAATTTCATTCAGTCTATGAATTAAATGATGATTTTTTCTTTGGAAAAAAAAATAAATCAATATTAAGATTGTGAAATTGTATCATAAATTCATAAATTATAATCATAGTAATAAAAGAAAGGGTTCTCTCTAAAAAGAGAAGATTCATAAATGATGTTTCACTCTAAAATCACCTTATTAGAGTGTTGCTAAGACAAATGTGTTCTCCAAATGAAAATGCCTATTGTTAGGTTGTCACTATCATTGCTAGTGCTTTGAGGGTTTAACGTCTCATTTTGAAAATGAAAGTGAAAAATGATGTTGTTTAGGCTTTGGTTTTGGTTTTTTAGGGTTTAAATTTAATCCATGTGGTTGTGGACGCTCCCTCATTTTGTTTCCTACCAAATGTTCATTTTCCCATGCAACTTTGGTTTTTTACATTTGTATTGGCCTTTTTTTTACAAATGAAACATTTTCTCTTCTTAGTGAAGAATTCATAACATGGTGAACTGTTATTCCAAGTGGATAACTTGATGATTTGGAACTTTCCTCGGGTAATTCCTATGATTATAGCCAAAACCATTATGTCTAAAGTTCGATGATCAATGTTTTCCAACAATCAAGTGGAGCTATGGCTTATGGAAAATTTCTTATGGGAATTAGGAGAGAATTTCCATTGCATCCAAGGTGAGTTTGTCCACTTAACATACTCCCTTGTTATGTATTGAACTTATTTTAGCAATATTCAAAATAAATTGTTGTTTAATATCGAGATTGAGGTATAATGTAGAGACATGAAAAAGGAGCTAGATTGTATTGTAGTGAATTTTCCTTGGGTTGTCAAAATCTAGTTATAGAGTTTCCATCAATCCCAATCTCTAATCAATTTGTTCACTATTATTATCGATTCATAATTTTGAAAAACCCTTATGGACATCATTTTACCATACATAGAAGTTGGATTATGGTGAAATTTTGATATCCCTAAAATTTATGTTGAATTTTTATCAAATATTTTACTAAAAATAAGATCTTTTACTACAAGATTAGATTTCTCCTATTAAAATATGGTGAAGCTACTTATTAAAATATGGTGAAGCTACTTATAAACAATTTTAATAAAATAAAAATGTTTGATATCTTATTAAAATAAATATAAATTTAAAGTAAAACAGAAAAAGAGGATAAAGGTAGCATGCAAACTAGGAATATTAAGTAAAGTGATGACCATGAACCCTAAATAGTCGAAGGGAACAAAATATAAGGAAAATAATATACTTATTAAAATAAATATAAATTTAAAGTAAAACAGAGAAAGAGGATCAAGGTAGCATGCAAACTAGGAATATTAAGTAAAGTGATGACCATGAGCCCTAAATAGTCGAAGGGAACAAAATATAAGGACAATAATATACATAGAATGTAAGTGATGAACCACACATGCCAAGTATCAATCTAACTATAATTATTAATATTACCACATTTTATATTTTAAATTTTAACATATAAAAAATAAAATTATTTATAATTATAATTTTAGAATAAAATATCTTTAATGTTAAATAAAAGAAAAAAAAAATTATCTAAATATTTAGTTTCTCATACTTGTAAATTTTATAAAAAACTTTACATAATATTTATTAAAGAAATGAAGAAATAAAATCACAAATAGAAGGAGATTGTATAAAGAAATGAACAAAGAGAAGGAGATTGATCCCAGAATTAAGAGATATGTCCTATTGGGATTCAATAGATTGGAAAAACAACACAGGATACTATCTACATATAAATAAAGCAATTACTACAAAATGAATTATCGTTATAGAGAGCTTTTCAGGGCAAGCCTCCTGAGTCACACGATAAGGACGATACATAGTCGTTAGATTACACGATATGGACGATACACAGTCGTTAGATTTTCTTAATCATTATAGGTTATACATAACTTTTCATAAGAAACCTCGAGCACCACAAAATATGGACCATACTTAAGTTCAAGAATATTGTTTTGATTTTATTTTTGTAATTTTGGAAATTTAATTATTATTTTTTATTTTTTTAAGAATTATAGATTTAATTATTTTAATTTTATTAGAAATTTGGTTATTAATTACATGTTTTTAATAAAAAATTCAAATTAATTTTATGATACTTATTTATTAATAAATTATCATTACATCTTTAGTAAATTGGATTTTTATAATATTGTTTGTATAATATAATATCTTAATAAATAGTATAACTTTTTAAATTATTATTTTTCTTTTTTTAGTTATTTTTATTTTATTTTAATGATATATTTATTATTATATTTTTTGATCAATTTTTTTTATAAAATAATTTGTCTTTTCATTTATTTTTTGTAAATCAGAGTAGAAAACTATATTACTGTAGTAATTATGATACAAAATGGTGATTTTGGTCTGCCAAAAGGAAACCAGACTAGGTATGCACCTTAATGCTTGTCCTTGATAATATGCCTAGAGGTTATTGGTATGCCAAAAGGAAACGAGACCAGGTATGCACCTTAATGCTCGTCCTTGATCATATGCCTAGAGGTTACTGGTCTGCCAAAACTCGAAACCAGACTAGTCCTCCATTTTAAAGTTTGAGAGACATATCCACAAAAAAGAGAGAAAGCTAACTATCTGATCAACTAAGTCCTGGGCATATTTTCCTGGCCTTTGGATGAGACTACCAAAGACTGCAACTACCTACAATGCACCCAACTACATCCTAGGCATAATTGTCAGTACAAACAAAAGGAAACATCGACAAAAAACTAAAAAGCGCTAGAGCACCTAGGAGTGGTCTGTCACCCCACCCACTTGGCGTTTTTTGTCCTCCTTTGGGGAGACTGTTCTGGTCCTTCGGGTCTGAGCAAGTCCTCCTTAGCCATCTATAGGTGTTATGTCTAGATGGTGGACGTATCTTAGGAATAGATGGAACTGCGCTGCGAGTCACTCTTGTTTACTTTGCTAGCTCTTCTCTACTTCCACTAACAACTCGACGATGGTTTCTAAGTCGTTGATTTGATGATGAATTTCTTCCAACATGTGTTTAATCTCTCGTTGGTCATCCTTGTGTGCCTCCTCCCGATCAGACTTTACCTTACCTATCAACATTTTGATGACCCACACCATCTCCACCGTTCTGCAATAGAGGGTCTCCCTGGGGTGGGTGGACCCCAAATATTTTATCCAGTCTACCTCCTGGGTGATCCCTTCTCACTCCTTTCAACTATGCTCCTCCTTGAACTCCTCCTCCCACTTATTCACTACTTCCTTCCATTTCTGCGAGACCATCGTTTGGAATGTGTTTGTTGCATCTCTCACAGCCTGCTCGATTCTCGTCAAACACCTCAAGATTTCTGGGATCTCCTTCCCCTTGGGAATTCTCTTTCTTTGGGTATGTTTCATACACAACATTCCCCTATTACTACTTGAATCTCTACTATGACCATTCTCCTAGTACCTCACTCTGTGTCTCCCCTTAACCGACCTGAGCTTGAGACTATACCTTTCACCACTAGCTAAACCCTTCCGGTTGTAGCCCTGTATACATCTTTTCTTCTTATAATGGTCCCTCTTCTGATTACTTGTACCTTCTACTAATTCTAGTCGTAGGTCGTAAGCTCGACCCTCCTTATTATCGGGTAAGGCATATTGGGCCATTATGCTACGATTTCTTCCCCGATCCTTTCTTCTATCCCTGTTATCTCTATATCTGGACGCTCTAGGTCCCATACTTGTCCTGGGGGTCGGTGACCCTCCCTTAATTACCACCATCTCCAAACCCCTTATCTCGTCATGAATTTCTGGCTTGCTACTTGACCTCTCTCTCGCACTATCTTCTATATCCTTTCTATTGTTTTGTACTTCCATCATTCTACCCACTTTCTTCTTGTCTTGTTCCCACATGATAGCTGGGGGCCAGGTGTTGTGACCATCATATGCCTCCTGGGTCCCATGTCGGGTCGGAGAGCCCCGCTTCATCCCTGATGTGACCATTGTCTTTGAAGATGCCACCATGATCTCGTTCCGCCAAGTGGATGCAGTCCAATCTAAGTTGACCCCTTGGAATTCTGTACCAAACCTCGTATAGTACATATCCCTCACTGTTCACTCCTTCGTTGGCTAGCATGTCTACCAGCGCATTAGCCGACCTGCGAATCCATCTAAACTCTATCGTGTTCAAGGTTTGTAGGTGCTTCCTGATCCTTTGAAGGGAGTATGCTAAACACCAATGCCTTATCACCTTTCTGACCTTGGTTCCATACTGAATTTTTTTCATGTGTTGATGACCAGTGTCGAATCTCCCTCCACTATGACATTCCCCATGCCCTCTCTACGTAGAATTTTCAGGCTTAGTTCCAAAGCTCCAAACTCCATTGCATTATTTGTAGAGTTACCTATGCTCTCGGCATACAGGCATATGATGATCCCTCCATTATCTCTTACTAACCCGCCAGCTCCTGCCAATCCAAGATTTCCCTTCGATGCCCCGTCAAAATTCAACTTGATGAAACCTGTCAGAGGAGGGAACCAGGTATTGAATCCTACTTGTATCTGTGGAGCTCAGGTCACAGGTATGTTAAGACTCCATTCTTTCAAATGAAACATTTCCAGAATTCTTAGATGTTGGCCTGATTTCATATTTTTGGAATTGTTAAGGTTAAATCTCTCCACTATCTCTCTTATTTGGGATATAATAATATCCTTTATCCTAGAGGTCGGTTGGCTTTCATTCCTAAAAATTCTCTTGTTTCTTTCTTTCTAAATCACCCATATTACCATCTCTGACGTTAGCCCCCAGCACAGGTTAACCACCTCATTATCGCTATACATCTCCTTCCAGTTCTTAGTTGTGGCTCTAATATCAGCCCTTACCCTATTTGACTTATGGTAAATTATAGCCACCCAATCCCAGATCTCGATTGTATAGTTGCACTCATCTTTCTTCCTGGATTTCACACAGATGACATATTGAGGGTCCATTGAATCCTCTTTTTGTTACGTTCCCCTAGGTCAGTATCTTCTTGTGTAAGATCAACCATTTAAACATTTTAATCTTGGGCCATTGAGGGAAATTCCAGAGCCTCTCCCAGTAGGGTTCTTAATTTTCTTTGTCATGTCCTTCTATATAGTGTCAAGATTATTTTAGATAGAATTCCCCTCCATTTTTACTTCCCCGTATTAATTGATCCTCCTCACCCGAGACCCAAATTTTCCCCTTTCCCAATTCCTCCTCAATCTCTTTTACCATCGGGGCTTCCTGAGCTCTGTTTTGTGGTTGTATGTTGTCCCAAATTATCCATCTGGTGTTCTTCTCTGTCTGTGTCCAGTACTGATAGAATTTCATTTTCCCTTGCCCAATCATATCTTTCTTGATAACCTCTTTTTCCTTGTTTTCCATTATGGGTTCCAGTTGCCAAGCATCTTCCTAGAATCTCATTGTTCTCCCATTCCTAATTTCCCAAAAAATGTGACCCTGTATCCATTTTTTATTTCTCTAGGCTAGATTCCATATGGTTGAACCTTCCCCTGTACCCGTGAACCTGATCATCTCCTGGGGTTTAACACCTAGGGATTATTTTTCTTTCCACAGCTTAACCCATAGCACGGAGCTATCTTTTACCCATCTCCACCACAATTTTTCCCCGTACGCATCATTTTTTACTTTAGGGTATTGTATCCCGAGGCCCCCTTTGTTCTTTGGTCTTCCCAATTTTTCCCAAGCCACCAGAGCCCATTTCTTTTTATCCTTAGCTCCTCTCCAAAGGAAGTCTCTCTGGATTGCTCTGATTTTTTGTAAGATGCCTTTTGGGGCTGGAAAAACTGACATAAGATAGGTTGGGATTTCTTGTAGGATTTCTTTTGTTAGGATTAACTGACCTGCTAGGTTAAGAGTTCTGTAAGACCATTTTTTAACCCTCCCGTGCATCTTGTTTATGATCCCTTCCCACGTTGTATTCCTACAAGCCTTGTCTGTCAAGGGAACCCCAAATACTTCGTTGGAAGTGTTCTCCTCTCAAACCCCAAAATGTTGACCAGGTTCCTTTGGACTGCAATATTTGTGTTGAAAAAGTAGATCATAGATTTATAGTGGTTTATTTCATCCCTAGAGTCTTCTCCAAAATCTGCTAAAAATTTTTTGTACACCATTGATTTCTTGACCGTGGGAATTTCGTGGAGCATGGTATCCTCCAAAAATTGTTGGTGTGATGAGGTTGGGTAGTCTTCAAACAATTTTAGGCATTTATTGCACCTTCAACCATTGTTGTCCTTATGCTTCTTCTTATCCCTTCCATCACTAAAATAAACAGGAAAGGGGATAAAGGGTCCCCTTGTCTTATACCCCTAGAGGGGTAGAATGGTTTGGCTAGTGCTCCATTTACTAGTAGCGAGAAACTAGTTGTAGAAACTAAGTTGATTACCCATTTAATCTAGTGTTGGTCAAACCCAAAGGCTTCCATCATTTTCTCCATATAGTGTCATCTTATTTTGTCATATGCTTTGGCCAAATCCAACTGGATTAACATCCTCACTTTCTTTTTACTTTTCAGGGTGTGTATTATTTCATGGGCTTGTATGATGTTATCCAGTATCTGCCTCACATCCACAAATATCGCCTGTTCCTTTCAGATCAGAGTGGGGAGTAGGGGTTTCAATCTACTTGTTATTACTTTCAAAATTGTCTTATACACCACATTGCACAGGGATATCGGTCTATAGCGATCAAGAGTTTGGGATTCATTTTCTTTTGGGATCAGAGTGATCATCATGGCATTCAGGGCTTTCAAGATTGAGGATGAGTGTCTAGAGTCCTCCACTATACCATAAATATCATACTTAACCACATCCTAGCAAGCTTTAAAAAAGTCCACTGTGAAACCATTTGGGCCTAGGGCCTTTCCATTTGGCATCTCCTGGATCACTTGGTCAACTTCTTCCTTTCATATGGGTTTGAAAAGGTTGACATTGTGCTCCTCTGTTACCAACTTAGGGACATGCCTTACAATCCTTTGGATTTATTCAGTCCGATCCAGGTTGGGTTCTTTGGCTATCTCCTAGAAATGTTTGACCAGAGTGTTTTCAATGTCCTGGTGAGAGTCTCTCTCTATCCCATCCTGATCCCAGATCTTCAAAAACAAACTATGAGATCTTCTCACTATAGTTGATTTGTGGAATAAATTAGTATTTCTCTCCCCTTCCTTAAGCCACTGAACTCTGGACTTTTGTCTCCAAAGGGTCTCTTCTTGCTTACATCTGGATTCCCAATTATGGAGGAATTGGTTCTCCTCATTTTTCCTTTCCTTGGTGTAGCCTTCTTGAATGCACTGCTCCTGAAGCCTTTCCATTCTTTCCTCTATCAATTTTTTAGCCTGGTCTGTGTTCTCGAAAACTTCTATGTTCCACTTCTTGAGTTTCTCCTTTATTTGCTTGAGTTTTTTCTGAAGTCTAAAAATTTTTGTCCCTTGTTCCTGGGTTTCCTCTTGCCACCAAGCTTTGAAGTTCTCCTTGAATATTGGGTGGTCAATCTAGAACTTCTCAAATCTGAAAGGCTTGTTCTTTGGTGTTGCCTGAAAATTTTCCTCCAATCGATCCAGCCAGTGGTCGGAGCCCCCCTAGGGGAGGATGCTTCCTTCTAGAGCTAAACATTGCAAGATTATAGATTCTAAGACTAGAAACCTGTCTAGCCTTGTAGCCACCTGGTGGTGTAGATTTCTTTTATTGTTCCAGGGAAATTTTCCATTACTAGTCCTAATGTCCACTAGTTTCGTTCCTTCAATGAAAGTTGTGAACTCTTAAACATATAAGCCCAATCTTTTATTGCCCCCTTTTTTCTCAGCCAGGGTGGCTATAATGTTGAATTCTCCTACTAGAATCCAATAAAGGTTACTATTCCGCTCCCTTAGGTTTTCTAAGTCTAGGAGAATTATTTTTTTTATCTTCTAGAATTTGGGGTCCATATACATTGGTGCATATGACCTCCTCTATGTTCCCTATCACTTCCATTTTTATAGATAATGAGTGCCTAGTGGCTTTTGCTGAGAGTATATTCATCGTTTGTGGATTCCATAGGGTGAGAATGCCTCCCATAGTGTTTTGACTATCTATAGTCAGAAAATTGTACCTATTCCAGTACTTCTTACGTATTATTGCCATTCTGTCCATATTTAATTTGGTCTCTTGAATGAAGCATATATCTGGTTGTTCCATCTTTAGTCTCTTTTTTAGGTTTCTTTGTTTTCTAGGGTTGTTCACGCCCCTTATGTTCCAAGTTATAACCTTCATTTTAAACATATGGGGGGGAGTTAGGAAAGATATATTTAATCTTACCTAAGTTGATAAAAAACGCTCCTAATTCCTATAGGGGTATGCTTTTTTATTTTCTCCCTTTCTTATGTCTTTCCTTCTTTGGTGATTATTGTAGCTGACCATCTCCTGTTTTGATGCTCAAGTTTCCTATTTCTCCATGCATTCGTTTGGTTCCTCTGGTTTTTTCTTCCTCCCTCAAAAGTAAGAGGTATTGGATGTGATCCAATTGATCTGTAGGTATATTGTTAACTCCTTTCTTTTTCCATTGTTACAGTATATTCGGGAGGTCTATCCCTTCCCTTTCCACGATATCTCTTAGGTTTGGGTCTTTTGTTCCAATCTTGCTCGATGTCATTTATAAATCCCCATCTACCTCCTGCATTGGGGTATTTGTGTCTATGTCTCCTTCTTTAGTTGATCCCTTATCTGTGATTTCCTTGAGGGTTTTGATTCTATGTGGTCTTATTTTCTTCCTGTTCGTTTGTCTCCCTTTCCTTTTGCCTTTTCTCTTCCTCCTCTTCCCCCTATTTTGGGTTTCCCCATCCTTTGAATCTATTCCTCGATTTTGGGTTGTTCTTTGTGGGGGGTTTTCCTTGTCTCCTATTTCCTCTGCCTTTGTGGTTTGGCCTAACAAAATCGTCCTCATCCTCGTGTTGTTTTTAGTTTTCATGCTCTATTTTTTTGTTTAGCGGACATTATCTTAGTAGGTTCTCGTGTTCATGACACCTTCTGCATCTAAACGGGATATGTTCATAGTCTATTCTTTGGATCCATTCCTCATCCCTAAATTCCAAACTTATTTCCTCTAGTAGTGCCCCCGAGACATCCATCTCTATACAAATTCTCGCATAGGATGTATACTTTAATGTTGCATTGGACGCCTTGACATATTTCCCCAGCTTTTTCCCTATGGCTTCGAAGGACAACCAGTAATCCAGCGAAAGGGAGTATAGCTTGAGCCAGACTGAGACTCATTTAAAGTTCTCCTTTTCTGGGGAGAAGTTTTCCTTCCAAGGTCGCATGTACAATCACGTTAATGCATGAAAATAAGGTCCTCCCTCAAAGATCTTATCTTTGTCTTCTAAATTCATGAAGATTGTTGTAAAAAAGCCTCTTGATCCTAGGTGGAAGTCTACTTCTCCACTCGGCTTCCATTGATACTTTATCCAGCTACAGATGGTCTTTTCTGTAGGCCCAAAACCCATAAACTTGCAGATCAGGGCATGCGTCTTCATCTGGTCTCTGAAGAGTTGGGTCTGGGGGTCTTCTAGAATAACCTTTGGGATTAATGTTGTTTTTGGTTTGCATGGGTTGTTCTCTCCTCCCCCACTTGGTTTTGTCAAATTCAACATACTGCTTCAGGCCTCCTTGGTCTCCTCCCCCACTTGGGTTCGTCGAATTCAACATACTTCTTCGAGCCTCCTTGGTCTCCTCCCCCACTCATTCTTTTCTTCCCTAGTTGTCCTCATTATGTTTCTCTAGCCTTGACCTCGAGGTCCTTGTCAAAGGGTCCTTAAACCCTACATCGCATGGAATTTTCCCTCTATCCACCACTACTTGCCTATAGGAGGGAGTCTCGCTCCCTCCTCCTTTGGTTACCATTCTTCTCGTTGCCAAACCTATAACCTTAGAACTAGCCCCTAAAATCTTCCATCAAAACCTGCCAATCTCCAATATAAACAAGGTATTTGTTTCTTCATCTTTTAAAGCTATAAAACTATTGCAATTTGTTAATAATAAATAATAATGTTGGTTTAAGAACACAACCTACTATATCTTTGAAGAAACTCACAACCAAATCTTGTTATATGTGTGTTTTATGTATAAATTAATATTTTCATTCTTGCTTTCGGTTATACAATGTATATAAACATTTTCTTTTAAAACTTATAAATATAAATAAACGTTAAATCATATATATTTTTATATTTTTAAATATACGTTTTCAAAAATATTTTTTTTATCATTTTGCCAATATAAATATAAATAAATGTTAAATCATATAATTTTTTATATTATAAATATATGTTTTAATATTTTTTATCACTTACCTTTAATGTGATAAACAATTACTTTGATTAATGTTTTATATTTAAAATTATATAATTTTAAATCTTATTATTTAAAAAAAAAATATTTTTACTATAGTGAAATATATAAACCATATCAATCCAATAAAACATATTTATTATCCTTATTTTATTTAATTATTGAAAATTGTGTGTCCGACTACGGCTTTTAGTTAAGAACAACCACTTCATTAAAGTCTGAGGATTGAAATTATTTTCGTAGCATTAACAGCATGTGAAAAATGTTAGGCCAAAGATTACTTGCATGTTACTTGTGACGCTGACCATATTAAACCAATAAAGTTCGCATCATATTAAACCAATAAAGTTCACGTCATAAATAATGATGATCGTTTTTGGTGTTATTGAATAGGCATATTAAAAAACATGTAAAAGGGGTATTCTTTTAGTAAATATGGGGTATTATTTTGTAAATATGTTACTATCTTTCACATGTTACTAAACTAAATGTAAAAAAGAATACAACATATAAAATATAGTGTTTTATTATATATATATATATATATATATATTTAATAAAATATATAAAGTTTAAATTTAGAGGGGAAAGGTATGTATATTTTTTTAGATTTTAATAGTCAAATCTTTAGGTGTAGGGATTTTGTATATTAATTTGGTGTTTGACTTGGTCTTGATCTTAAAAATAGATTATTATTATTATTATTATCTATATTTTATTTAATCATTGAAAACTATATTTTTTTTAATTAGTGACTTTCACAAAAAAAAATTAAATGAAAGAATATGTTGAACTATATAAGTAAAATTTGGGAGTTGAAACTGTTTTTATGGAATTAACAACATGCAAAAAAATATTAAGTAAAAAAAAACCTACTTATTACTCATGCACAATGTTAAGCAATATTAAGTTAGGATTGTTCACATCACAGATAATGCTAACTATTTTTTGTGTTATTGAATAGGTATATGAGAAAAGCATATAAAAAAAAAGTATTATATAATATATAGAAGGCTTACATGTTACTCATACATATTATTACGCAATATTAAGCTAGGACTATTCACATCACAAATAATGCTAACTATTTTTTGTGTTATTGAATAGGTATATGAGAAAATCATATAAAAAAAAATGTATTATATAACATATATATAATAATATTTTTCATATATAACTGATATGTAAGAAAACACACCATATATAAAATGTATATTATGAACTATAGACTATAAGGTTGACTATTTTTAATGCAATTGAATAGGCATATGGAAAAAACATGTAAGAGGGTATTATATAGCACATTATCTAATATGTAGGAAAGAATGTAAGAAAACATGCAAAATATATAAAATGTATATTATGAACTATAGACTATAAGGTTGACTATTTTTAATGCTATTGAATAGGCATATGGAAAAAGCATGTAAGAGGGTATTATATAGCACATTATCTAATATGTAGGAAAGAATGTAAGAAAAGATGCAAAATATAAGTGTTTTTCTTATAAAAATATATAAATTATATCAATTTAATAAAATACATTTATTATCCATATTTTATTTAATTATTGAAAACAGTGTGTTATTTTGATCTTTCATCAAAGAAATTTAGTTGGAATAGTGTATTGGACTATCTAGGTAAAGTTTGAGGGTTGAACATTCATATTTTATTTAATTATTGAAAATAATGTGTTATTTTGACCTTTCACCAAAGAAATTTAGTTGGAATAGTGTGTTGGACTATCTAGATAAAGTTTGAGGGTTGAACACTAAAAAAATTTAGTTGAAATAGTGTGTTGGACTAATTAGGTAAAGTTTGAGGGTTGAAGATATTTTTGTGGCATTAACATGTAAAAAATGTTGGACAAAAAATCTTGCATATAGTTTGTGCACATGGACATTGTTGTCAATATTAAGTCAAAAAAAAATCATGTCACAAATAATGATCATTGTTTTTTCTATTATTGAATATGTTTTGTCAATTATTAAATATACATATGAGAAAAACATGTAAAAAGGGTATTATATAGTAAATATGTGATAATATCCTTCACATATCATTGACATGTAAGAAAACATACATCATATAAAAATGATATTATGGAGTAAAGAGTATAAATTTCTTCACATGTTAAGTGTTGTTGACTTTTCAATAGGTGTGTGGGGGCTAAAGTATGTAATTGTGATTTTCTAATGTGTGTGGAAAAATTATGTAAAAGTAATACTATAGAATCTAAATGGTATCTAAAATCTTTCATATGAGCTATAAAATATATATGTTAAAAATGTTAGTACTAAAGTGTGGGAGCATGCTATGAATGGAACACTATAGAATCAATATGTGAGTGGTAATTTTTTATATGGTAAAGCATATATTTCAGAAATTTTAGTATTAGAGTGAAGGAGATTTGCATCCAAAACCTGTTTTATGTGATAGGGAGGATGTTATCCTATTAAATTAGGGGTTTCACTCCAAAAAAGGTTTATTGTAAAAGGAGGATGTTATCACATTAACCCAATAAAAATTACCTTTTAAATAGGCAAATGTTTTAATATAGATAATTCATAATTCTTTAGAAACCATCTCTATATCATAATTGTTATGTATATTAATTGTCTATGTCATAATTGTTATGTATATTGATTATTCACAACACACACCCACCACAAATAATAACACATCATTTAGAAAAAAATGTACCATATATAACAATAATTCTTTATAAATTCTTTGGACCTCATAATTTTTATGTATGCCAAATTATTCAGAAAACTTGCCTAATAATAATACATATATGGTTAAACAAGGTTTGTTCCAACAATAAATAAGTGAGATTTTTCCTTTAAGTGGCCAAAGTTTGATTCCTAGTGGATGGTGTTATTACATCTTCCAAGGAAATCCTTAAGTGATGTATGAATTATTGGGAACTTTGTGGTCCTTAAGGAAATTTGAATTTCATATAATAATCGCTATCACTAAAGAACTTTAGCTATATTAGGATAAGAAAGGTTCACATGGTAAAGTTAAAAGGCTGGCGATATTAAATCAAAGAAAGGATCACATCATCATAATGTTAGATATATTTGGAATTATTAATAGGTTTATGAGGAAATCATGTGAAAATGGTACTAATAGTACATGTGATAAGGTCATCCATGTGTTATAATTATATCTTTTAAGTGTATTTGACTTTTTTAATAGTTATGTGGGGAAACATGTCACCAACATGTAAGAAAAGACAACATTGTGTGAAAATGATACTATAACATCCACATGTTATAAGGTCCTACATATGATATAAGTATATGTTGGAAACATTTGCACTAAAGTGAGGGAGCATGCTATCACAAGTAAAAGGGAAACTGTAGAATATACACATGTTATCAACAATTATATATATGTTCTAAATACATATCTCATCAATGATAGTATTGAAGTGAGGGAGGATTTTATCATATCAACCTAAGGATTTGCAATCCAAATTCTAGTTGATTTGATAGGGAGGATGTTTATATCACACCAACCTAGAAATTTGCACTCCAAATCTAATGTGATGTGATAGGGACTCGAGAGGATAGTATCACTTCAACCCATGGAAAATCACCTTCTAAATTGAAAAATATTTTAGTATGGTTAATTCTTTAAAGACAACAGATCCATATTTCATAAGTTTTAAATGTGTTTCATTATTCATAACACATGCTCAATATAAATAATAATAAATAATATATTTTGAAGGTCATGACCTAATGACACACCAAATTGATGTATGAGACTCCTTGTTTGTGGGATAAGGGATCCCATCCATGGAATGATTTGACTACATAGCCTATGAAGGTGTACATACCCATGGGATCTTATTTAAAAACCCCCTTTATGAATGAACATGATAAGATATTGGTCAATAAGATGAATTCCCTTTGTGCATACCCTAACCCGATTTGGATTAATAACACACAGTTTATAGTATAGGTAATTCTTTGTAAACTATCTATATCTCATAATTGATATCTATGTTAGTTTATTCACAACACATGCATAATATTAAACCACACCATTAAAAAAAGTATTAAACCACAACATTAAACAAATAATAGTTTCCTACACTAGCTTATATTTGATTCCTAGTAGAGACTTCCATCATACCTAGGAGTCCTCACAACAATGTAAGTATGAAGAGTGTAGTTTCATTAAGTTTGACCCCAATCTAAACTAATTTTAACAATGGGTTAGAGAGTTTTGGAGGAAAATAAGTCCCATAAAAAAAGAGATATTACTTTAAAAAAAAATAGTATTAACACAAAATTTAAAAGACATACACTTTACAATATTATAAATCCATCTTATTCCAAAATTTATTAAATGAAAGAATATATATATATGTGTGTGTGTGTGTCATAATTACTTCACATTGTATTTTTGGTCAATTGTATATATATTTTTTATTTGAAATAGAATAATAAATCAAGGTGTATTTTTTTTTCATATACAACTTAATTTAAGGTTACGATTAAATAAATTGGTGTATGAGACTTCCTTGTTTATTTCTCCTAGGAGGAAACACATGTTCTTAACCATTAGACCCATATATATAAAGTTTATATTGAAATAATTTATATATAATGCACATTGAAATATTTTTTGTTATTAATATTTTTGTAAATACACATCTCTCTCATATGAGATGTAAAAAACATCTCTCATTAAAATATATATTTTTTTTTTACTTTCAATAATTCTACATGAAGTTGATATTAAAATATTTTAGTGAAATATATATATTTTTTTCTATTAATATTTTTTTAAATATCACATATTAATATTAATTCCATATTAAATATAAAAACAATTATACATCTCCTCTCCTTTATATTAAAATGGTAAAACAACATCTCTAAACATAATTTTTTATTATATCAACAAATTAATAAATTAAACTAAAAAATCTACAAACACTATACAAATTTCATCCCACGTCATCTAATCAACGATTAAGTATTATCCAGATTTTTTTTATTATATCAACAAATTAATAAATTAAACTGAAAAAATCTACAAATACTATACAAATTTCATCCCACGTCATCTAATCAATGATTAAGTATTATCCCAATCGGAACATTGGAGACTATGTACGTGAATCACCTTTGTAGATCTAGCCCTAGGCCGTAATAAGCCTAGACTCATAGAAAATAATAAGTCTAACCACCAATGCTTACTTTGGTTGTAGTTAACCAGTGATTGTAACCAGTAACCAGGTACACGTGCTATTTAAAAAAATAAAATTACACAATAAAATGGACAAATTATATAAATAGTTACTTCCAATGTAATAAACTTTTTTAGTTTATCCTTGTCTTTTTTGTTAGTTTAATGGATTGCTTTAGAATTAGTCTAGTTTAATGTATTGTTGTTAATACTATCAAAATATTTAGAATTAATCTAGTTTAATAGATTGTTGTTAATACTATCAAAATATTGTTGGATGTAGTTTTGTAGTTTTCAATTTTTAAGGTGTATTGGTTTCTATAATATTGTTGGATGTAGTTTTGTAGTTTTCAATTTTTCAAAATATTGTTGGATGTAGTTTTGTAGTTTTCAATTTTTAAGGTGTATTGGTTTCTATAATATTGTTGGATGTAGTTTTGTAGTTTTCAATTTTTAAGGTGTATAGGTTTCTATAATCTACTTTACAATAGATACTATTCAATGTATTATAAATCTCCAATTCTATTTATTTCAACTTAATGAACACTAAATATTTACAACCCACTTTACACTAAACACCTTCCAAGTATAGATAGAGATAGATCCATGTTCTATTCCCACTCTGTAAAACCACCACTACATCTACTTAACTCATTTTTCACTAAATAGAATCCTCATAAAGGCAAAAGTGTCCAAATATTCCTCAAAATTAAATTACACATTTAATTCTTTAAATATTAAACTCTTCATTCTCATCCATATTAGAAAAATCATTAACTTTGAACATTGAATTGTTCTTTCCTCTAAAGTAAATGAATTTTCTCTGGAAATAAATCGAAATGCTGTACGTATTTGTGCCATGAACGGTAATAAGAAATTTTCCAAATAAACTGAAATGGCGTACGTTTTCGACCCGAGAACGGTAACAGAAGTTTTCCCAATGCGCTTTCATCAATGATCCACGAAAAACCAGAGATTATCATTCTGACCAATTTTCCGTCAGTAGGATAAATCTTTAATGGTCGGAGGAACGGCGGTGAAAGGAGATATCTCCTTGTTTGATTAAGCTTTTGGCAGGACTGACCGACATTCATTGAACCTGAAACTTTCGTGAGGCTTTTGTATTACCAATATTTAATTCTATTGTTTGTTTCTGCTGGACGATTTCGCTTGTAGCCATAATGCTAAATTCTCCACGCAAATATTTTCGAATTTAACAATCACACCGCTGTAAGTATTAGAGGCTCTCTCATAAAGAGTTCTGTCAGCTTATTTATTTCGATTATTTCTAACTAGCGAAGCCGCTAAAGAATATGAAATGATTGCTTCGCTAAAGAATATGTAATGATTGATTGTAATTATACAGCTATCGTAAGGTAAGTAAGTAAATGTGGTATAAATGTAATTTTAATATTGTAAAATGATAAAAAGTTAATAGTAAAGTAAATTCGTAATTTTAATTAAGTTTGTTAATCATTTGAACGTGACAATTACATAATCACACAGTAAATATTAAAAAGTAAACAGTTTAACGAATATGATTAAAATTTATAATTAAAAAATGGTTAAATGTACCCTCATAGTGTAGGCTTTTCTGCGTAATTAAACAAAGTCGTTTAAAGATATGGAAGACAGAGGGCCGTTCGCAGCCCTGAATTAGCTTAACAAATTTTCTGAAGTCTCGCTCATGGCCGCAGCACTATTTTTTGCGAGGAATATTTCATGTCGATTAATAATACCGAATATATGAGGTTTATAATGTTAATTTTACATACGGTAATCATAAAGGCCAAGAACAGTAATAGAATGAGAATAGTAGCAGAATGTGTACGCGATCCAACCAGATACAAAACAATTGGCGACATAAATAAACCGTGGAAAGTGGAGCCGGTCCAAGGATCAAGACGGCGCCAAAAATAATCAAATCAGCCAGAAATACGACCTGACCGAGGTAGAAAACGCCAGTTCCATCATTATCAGAAACATGCCAGATATTTTCATGAAGAACAGCCGCATAAAGCTCATCATTATCAGATACCTGCCGACTATTTTCATGGACAACCGCACCGCCCTGTCTTTAGCGATCAATCGGTAAGCTTATTACGCGATCTTGTCTATGATTTTCTTATGATCAGGATGAAGTCATGAACAGTGTTTATCTATATATGCAAAGTACTTTATGTGCAAAGGTCAAGGCAAGGTCGGTATGTGCATAAGTTAATTGCAAATTTATGATGAGTTTCGGATTCTGCTTTTGATTCTATTACGATCGGGATCAAGCCATGAATAATATGCATTAAAGATTGTTTGCTGTTTCTTTCTTGTTTAAGTAGAGCTTTATTTCCGAAAGTCGCCGAGATAATTATGAGACTCGCTTCTATTTTACTCCGAACATGCTCGAGAATTGAATAAGATGTAAATTTTGTACACATTTAATGAAACTTAGATTAATGTCTGAAGAAGACCGGGAAAATAAGGACGATGAGGAAAACCAGAGTTTCATTACATCGCACCTGACATGGCTACATGCTCTAAAGGTGTGAATATTGGTTTTATGGTCAATATGTTCCAAAGCTTTACTTCAAATCTTGAACCTCTACCGTATTTACTTCAAATCTTTATCGAACCCGTCTAGAAGCTAAAAATAGGAAAATAAATAGTTTTCTTCAATTCTTTAATCTACCCCGACCAGATGCAAAAAGGAGGAAAATAAATAAGTTTTCTTCAAATCTTTTATCTACCCCGTCTAGACGCTAAAAATAGTAAAAGAAAGAGTTTTCTTCAAATCTTTAATATGTCCTGTCTAGGTACGGTCGAGAGGATTAAAAAATGGGAAATAAAATGTTTTCTTCAAGTATCTGCGAGCTACAGCTCTCTCCCGGTCCCAGACAACCAAAAACAGACAACAACGTCCTGCCACAGGACGGCAATCGATCTTGTCTTAACTATTCAACGTAGCAAGCAAGATCGGCCGCAGAAAGCAATGGTACTGACTCCCAGCTTGCTGAACATGTATAATACCTCTCCGCCTCACTATCTCAGGCGTATACAGAGTACAGCCCACCAGAAAAAGACGCTGCACGTTTCGTTCCGCTCGAGATACTTAGTCAAAGAAGGCGGGCCAAATAGTTGAGCGTTCTAAACTTCCATATCTTCATTGATTTGCATGTCCATTTCTACGCCTACCGCCGGCAAACAGCGCCTTCTCTCCGGTAGCTTACAGAATTACGGAATGAAAAATTATAATTTTGGCCATTAAAATTGCGATTTCCACAATTTAAATATGAAATTTGAAAATTTACGCTGGATTCAAAATATAAAGAAAAAATCAAACAACAGAATCTGAATTTAGCTTATTGCGATGAAAATTGAAAATTTATAATAAGACATAAAACATAAAGAAATCAAACAATAATTGTAATCTGCTACGCGACTCGCGAGTAGATTTTTCTCGTGTCTGTTACCAGGGCCGGACGATTCACTGGACGTTACATTATGCTGTATGTATGTATATGTATCAACAGCTAATGATATACCTTTTGCAGTACCATACGTCAGAAACTGTACAGACACAGGGACTTCAGTGTATTTATTGAAGGGAGTTTTTATGCAAAACCCTGCCCCGGGGTGCGTGTGGATGTCGGAAATTCACGAACCGGCGTTCAGCCCCTTTCATTGTTACTTCACGAACCGGCTTTCAGCCCCTTTCATTGTTACGGCCGCCTCTCGAGGGACTCGGAAGTAAGACGAACTCGGGAAGGAGGCACCCCGGACCCCTCCCTGGGCCGTCGGGTCCCTTCCGCTGCTCCGTCCCTTTCATGTGACCCTTACCCTTTAAAGTCCCCTGGGCCGTAGTTCTACGATGTGCGGTTCGCAATACTCCTAACCCCTATCATTCTCCTGTAGCTTGCCCATACATCGATGGCATGCATGGTGGACGGATTCAACACCATGGATCGATGCAGAATACATTCATGAATCATGATGGATAGATTCATCCTCTCTCTTCATGCAATCATGGCGCGGCGGTTGACTCCTGAGGTTAACGGCGCTCAGCCGCCTTCAGTCGTCTGCCTGACGTTTGCCCGTTAAAACGTCTTCTCTCGTTAAAAGGTTAAAATCATGCCCCCT